>CM035351.1:2304408-2576908 GCA_020137815.1 Hormiphora californensis
TGTTAGCCTATCGCGTTATAGGTTTAAATCACCTCCCCCTCACCCTCGGCTGGCGCCTCGGGATCGGCGTCGGGATTTAAACCAGTTTAATCGCCCTGCCGGGCGATTAAACTCCAGTTGGCTGTCCCCAGCTCGCGCTGGGAACAGCCAACTTGATAACGCGCCAGTCTACAAACGTTCATAGTTCATATATCTCTATCCTACCTCTCTATCTCTCTCCCTCCTCTAGTCTCTGATAGTACTTGGGACTTGGGTGATGGTGCTGTAATTTAAAAATAGAGAGTTAATTATTAGCAATAATAAAATCGATCATTGTAAGCTGAGAAAAAACCAGTAGCTGCACAGCTTGTCGGCTCATTTTATAATGGGAATGTGCACTGTCCGGGTATTCTAAATGTTGCACAATACCCTTCGAGAGCACACACAGTCCGAGAAACATATTGAACCGTTCGTCCTGTTTTTAATGAATGCAATTCAAACAATTCAAATCCAAGGTATCATGAGATGGTATTTAAAGAAACCCCTTAACTTCTGGCGCGCCAGGAGTTTCTTGACCATTTACACCCTTGGCTTTTTCATGAAAAAACGAAAGAATCCCACAGTTTTGGAAAGAAATATACCGCTGTTTCAAACAGCCTTTTTTTAAAGAGTAATTTACCTTTACCTGCCGGCGGCAGGTCAAGGTGAAACTTTTGATACTTGCACTAAACTACTACCCCTTTTTAGTCTAATTCCTTCCCGTCATGCTTTTTCTAATCTACAAAATACCTCCTTTCATCCATCCCAAATCCCCGCCTGCCTTCCCACGCCAATCGTCTTGTGATAAAGGTTCACCTGTTCATATTTCCCAGGGATGACAGAGAAAGTCCAGCTGGAGGAGATTCTACGCATCCTCCGAATTGACGCGGATGTGTTTACTGTGCCCCTGCCCGGTCAAATGGCAGCTCAGTCTATGACAGAGGCTGAACGTTACAGCACCTTCAACCAACTGATGAGGACACACAGCAACAACACGGTAATACACTGCTGGCATTTAGTAATACTTTGAACTCCCTTTACTCATTACGTCATACTGGCATTTAGTAATGAAGAGAACTGGGTAAAAAAATGGGTAGCGTGGTTCGATGCTGCCAAGTCACTCTGCGTATCCCGACCATTTAACCAAATTTTTCATTGCAATAACAAAGTATGGCAATTATTATTCCTAGACATAAAATAAAATAAAGTAATAACCTATTTCTTTTCAGATTGTCACATTTTTGTACCTACCCCGACCACCTCTGGACGATGTGGACAATGGTAGCTATCTTGAGAATCTCTCCCGATTATCCGAGGGAATGCCACCTTGCCTTTTAGTCAGTGGACTGAGCAAAGTCACTACCAGTGAACTGTAACAGATGCAGAATAGTATAATTGTTGTTATTTCTTGACAGAGGTTGTGTGTTTTTAGGTCAGGGTCGACATTTGTGTGTGTTTTTTTGCGATTTTGTTGTTTCCCACTACTAGATTCCTGCTTGATTGCTTCTGGACTGGGCACAGTAATTGTTCGACATAGTGTGCGAGTCAGTCATGTGTTAATGAGTCAGAGTCTGACCCTACTGTTGTGTTTATTTGATTGTGTATCATAAATTTCTCTTTATTTTTACAGCCCCGCAGACAGTGCGTATTGTGATGAACCAGCGCTTTAGAACTATCTTCTCTCTCTCTTTCTCTCTCTCTCTCTCTCTCTCTCTCTCTCTCTCTCTCTCTCTCTCTCTTTTCAGCACCGTGTTAAACTGTCTACCACATTGTAACACTTCCTCTGACAGAGAGTTGGATTTGTATAGGGCGGGAGAAAGATATAGAACCGCGAGATAGATTCAGGAAAGTGAGAAAGGGATGGAAAGATAGGGGGAGCAACTATGTGGACTGTGTTTAAATTCTCTCTATCCCTCTCTCTCTCCATCTTCTTGGCGCCAGTAAACCCAGCATTTCAGTGGCATCTCCCACCGTCACGATAAATCAGTGCGCTCTGAGCTCAACCTATAGAGGTTATATAGCTGTCGGGAATAACAACTATAACAGGATTCGACTCCTCTCTCCCAGCCCCCCCTTTCTCAGCCCCCTCACCTCGCAGACCCCTCTCTCCAAGCCCCCTCACTTGTCAGACCCCCTCTCTCTCTCTGCCCCTTCTCCCAGCCCCCTTCGTTCATCCTGTTCTAGAGTTAACCGCCGGGAACAACAAGATTCGATCCCTTCTCTCAGCCCCTCTCCCAGCCCCTCTCTCATACCCCCCTGTTCTAGAAACCGCCGGGACCCCTTTCTCTGATCAGCCCCCTTCTCCGGGCTTCAAATGATCTCACCCCCCCCCCCCCCCCTCATGCAGCATGTTCCCAAGCACACACACAAGTGATCCCCCCTGACCGCATTATCTCCGCAGAGTAGTGGTAGAAGTAGTTGATGGAGGGGTTGTTCAGCTACTTCTGAGCTGAGTTCTCCCATCTAACAAATACCCCTCTAAGAATAGTACTCAGACATGCCGCGGAGGGGGCATCGTGAGGAGTCGGCGACCTAGCTGCAGTAGTTATAGGGAGTTAGAGTTCTGTTCCCCCGACCTAGCATTATTTACCCCTTTTTATTCTACTACAATATATCCAATCAGTACCCATTTCAATCTACCTCCTTCTCTCTATCTTTCTATCTTTCTTTCTCTCTCTCACACATAAAAATAAATGGTTCACTTTCTCATTACTTTACTATCGTGCTTTAGAAAATGCATATATTAAAAGGATCGAAGAGGGTTGATCAAGTTGATCTGCTGCATAGTTTGCATATTAATTAAATATACGCTAAGATGTCCGGTGTCCCCATGCAGTATTTAACCACATTAATGAGCCGCGGCCGTGACTCAAACTGTGGTTAAATAATAACAGTGAGTTTATAACTATTGCCGGCTAGGAAAATATTGTCTGATATAATATCGAATATGTGGGGGGCTGGTTCATGATGTACCACCCCGACGTGACCACATCTCGAGACTTTGCAACTGGCACACAGGGATTATGGTTAAAGAGAGGGGGCTGGGATCGTTAGTTGGAAACCGCCGGTCATTTCATTGTGGGATTTGGGAAGAGAGAGCTCTCAAACCGATGCTCTGACAGAGGGAGAGAGTCAGTAAGCTAGAGAGAAAGCGCGAACTTGAGTGAAAGAAAGAGGGTGAGATAAAAGTGAAAGAAAGGACCGGGAAATATATTTTTTGGGAACAGGGAATACTAGAAATTTAGTAGGTAGCATCCTATAATACCGCTGCACTGTTTTAGTTTAGTTAGTATGCCCCCGTAATCCGGGAGTTAGTTTGGAAAGTAAGCTGGCCGAATAACAACTTTTAAATATCGTTATTCAATCATCTAGAAGGTGTGAAAAAACGGCGGCACACGATCCGGAATATTTTCTCGTTTGCCTTACAGCGCCGCTTGTAGTCGCATTACCGTAATGGAAATACAGTAATGAGACGCACACTTTGCATAACGCACAGCAAAAAGTACATGTGTTCAGCACGTACTAGCGCCCTGATTGGTCACGGTTGCGCGTCCTCTTACCGTATATCCGTTTTCCATTACCGTTTTCCCACTACAAGCGACCGGGTTAGGAGGCAAAGCTTGGGATCAACCGGCTAGAGCATCTGTCAGAGCATTGGCCTGGCCCTATTCTCATTTCCTTCGCGCGAGAACCGTGGTCAGAGCATTGGTCTGACAGTGCAGGGCTAAATGTGCAAGTGCAACTGCAAGTACCTCAGCTACTATAAAACTATAATCACTGCTGCAGCTTTGGCAACAACTGGCGCCTGTGAAATCTAGTGCTGCCCAAGTTTATATTGTGATCTGTAGAGTTCACAGGCCCCTCCTCTTTATCCCCGGCCCCCTCGGTTCTCGGTGGTGGTCTGATATCACTTGGTGACGTAATTACTTTGCTGTACCGCACACCGGGGGCGGGGATCAGGTTCTGCCAATCTGCCCCATGATAGACAGGGATAGAGATCCGAGGGATATTGACAACTGGAGGGAGGGAGACTACTGTCATGGGGCTGACATGCAACTGTAGACAAACACGCGATCACACATGTGAGGAAAGGGGGGGGAGGAGCAGAGAGAGCTAGAGGGAGAGAGGAGAGACAGCAGCGAGGAGGAGGAAGAGAGAGGAAGACGGAGCGACGAGAGAAGAGAGCAGAGAAAGCGAGGGAGAGAGAGGAAGAAGGGAGAGAAGGAGAGGAGTGGGAGAGAGAGGAGAGGGAGAGAGCCGGGAGAAGAGGGGAGGAGAAAGAAGAAAGAGAAGAAAAAAGAGAAGAGAGAATGAGGTAGACGGAAGGAGAAGACTGAGAGGATGAGATGAGAAGATGAAAGAGAAGAGAGAGAGAGACGAGAGAAGAGAGAGAACAGAGAGAGAGAGAGAGAGAGATATGAATATGATCGCGTCGAGGATGTCTGCCTCATACGTACGAGAGACATTTCAGCCACTGTTCAGTGGTTGCAGATGTTGATGGGCCGATGATGTCCGGGCACGTGCGGGGTAGATAAGAGTGGGGACCGATCTCACCTAATGATGGGGGATATGGCTACTGAGAGCTGCCCCGGGAGGAGAGAGAGACGAGAGGAGAGAGAGAGAGGAGAGAGAAGTGAGAGAGGAGGAGAGAGAGAGAGAGAGAGAGAGAGAGAGAGAGGGAGAGAGGAGGTCCGGTGAGTGGCCACCTCATTCAACCTCTCTCTATCTCTCTTTCTCTCCCTCTATCTTCTGTAGGGCGTCTCACGCAGTACGGCTCACCTGATTCACGTGACATTGAGAGCTCAACAGCTGAGAACAGGAGAGAGATAGAAAGATAGAAAGTAGAAGGAGAGATAGAGAAAGATAGAGGAGAGTTATGGGGAGCTCGATTTTACCCTTCTTCCCCTCGGCGTACACAAACACATTCTCTGATATGTTCCCCTTGATTTCGTTCCTTCTTCTGAATCTTGCTACTTCAAGTAAGTAGTAGCAGTGGGACTTGTCCCCCGCACTACCCTGAACAGTGTGATTGTGTTCTTGATAGCGAGCTCCTAGTCCGTTCTGTCTCCTGTATACGTGATGGAGGGCTCCGGGAGTTCCCCGATATTGATACCACTGTCCGAATACTGTAAGTGTGATTTAGACTTTTGCCCAAGGTGCTATTAAGGGTTCATAGGGGCTATACTAGTTCCTAAGAAGGACTGTAAAATAATTGAACGAGTGTTCGTAAACGGTTTTTAGTCTAGTGAAAACATGTTTTGACCCCCGAAATTTTTGATGCATTTATAATTCCTTCACCAAAATGTCCTCAAAGGGCTTCTGGGTGAGATCCCAAAAGTCTACCAACCAACTCCTGGGGGAAGTACCCTTAATTGGCCCTAATTGGCTTGATGGTATAACTCGCAATTTTGTAACTCAGCTCTGGAGCGTCGTAGAGACCTTTCATTGGTCGCAATCGATCCGGAATATATTGATTTTATATAGTGCTATGAAGGTCCGAAGTCGCTCTCTCTAACCGTTTAGCACGCTAATTGGATTTAACTGATTGATTGGACTTAATTGGCACCCTCGTATCTCAGCTCAGGGACATGTAGAGACTTTTCATTGGTCGGAAAACTGACCGGAATGTGCAAGTTTATAATCAGTGCTATGAAGGTCCAAAGTCGCTATCTCAACCGTTTAGCCGGAAATCGAACTTCTTTAAAACCGTTTTGCGCATGGTTTATGGGTTTGTAAGATTTCTGTTTCTCAGCTCAGGAGCGTTGTAGAGACTTGATTCCGGTTGCAAACGAACCGGAACGGGCCAACGTTTATTGACGCTATGAAGGTCCGAAGTCGCTATCTCCAACCAATTAGCCGCAAATTGGACTTAATTGACCTTAATTGGGCTAAATAGCCAAATAGACCGCAAATTAGTGGCAAAAGGTGTGACAAGCTAGTTCCTTCACTAAGTGTGACCCTCATGGGCCCCCAAATCACCAGAAAAAATTCCTGGCGATCGGAGGTGCAGAAGACCCTTATTTCCGGGTGGGCGTGGCACCAGTATTTTCAGGCAGATGCCAAAAACGTAACTTTCCTTTGGAAGGAGTAGAGACAAATCTAAGGCATTAAAATGTGTAGCGTCCTGCATTAGTGGGGGGTAGACGCCCATTAAAAGTTCCTAATCTCGTTTTGTTAATTGGTTAATTAGATAATTAGTTGTGCGCATAGCCAATTTCCGATTTATACGGTTTAAAATGGCTCAGCCATGAATAAGGACCTGCTTTTGACCGCTGAATACCGATTGAAAGCAATATAATGGAAAGCTCAGAGGGGATGTGAAAATGTCTTAGGCATAATTGGATATAATTGGGCTAATTGGGTACGTTGACCAGATCTTATCTTACTAGGTACACCCTAAACCCACTTAAATATCTCCAAGACTCTCCCAGAACCCGGTCAGAGCCTCCTAATACCCCTCAGACTTTCTAGATACCCTCAAAACCCACTAGATAGCCCTCAGATTAACTAGATACTACTCCGATCCTTTAGATACCCTCAGAGGGGCCTCACACTCTGAGGCTCAGAGGCCACTAGATACCCCCTAGAATCACTCGTATGTGTCAACCACATCGCATTGACGCCACCCAGCGCCCTCAGAAACCTACTAGATGCCACTCAGACCGTACGGATACCCCTTAGACCTACCCCGATACATATCAGACCGTGGTAGATACCATCAAACCCTACATGATACCCGTCAGAAACTACTAGATACCCTAAGACTACCTGATACCCCTTTGACCCTCCGATATAACTCTTAGACTATGCTAGGTATCTCTCTGACTCTACCTGACATCCCTCAGGCCGTGCTAGATGGCCCTGTGACTCTACTAGATACCCCTCAGACCCTACTAGATGCGTATTACCTCTCAGACCATAAAAGATGCCACTTAGACCATGTCAGATATTACCAATATACGTCTTAGACCCTGCTAGATACTCCCATATCCAACTATCTACACCCAGACTCTATTAGATATCTCTCATACCCATCTAGAAATCCTGAAACCCTTCTAGAACCCCTGAGGGCCTCACTAAGGCGTAAGCATATATACCCCTCATAGGGGTATTTAGTGGAGGCTGATGGGTATCTAAAGTTCACCCCAAACTACTATATCCCTCACTCGGGTTTTGTGAAATTTTCCACGGTCATAACTCCACTCCCTGATGAGATAGAGACTTGAAATTTGTTTTGTACGAAGAACTCGATATGATCTCCCTACAAAACAAATTTCAAGTCTCTATCTTATCAGGGGGTGGAGCTATGGCCGTCTAAAATCCGGTCGCGCGCAGCAAGGGACATAGTAGTTTGGGGGGACCTTTAGTAGAGTCTGACGCCCTTTTAGTGAGATTCAGAATCTACTAGATGCTCCCCAGACTGTATATACCACTCAGACTCTACTAGATACTTTTAAGAGTATGTATGAGGGGTATTTAGGATGCCCTGATGGGTTCTTGTAGGATATAAAAGATATCAAAAAGTGTTTGGGGTGTCTAGAAGTACATAAGAGATATGGTCCAAGGTGTAGCTAGATGGATCTGGTAGTATCTAGGAGGGTCTGAGGCTTATATTAGTAGTTTCTAGCAGGGTCTGAGGGGCATCTAGTAGGGTCTGAGGGGCTTCTAGTAGCCAGTAGGGTAGAAGGGCATCTAAAATGGTATATAGGTTTGATTGGAGGGTCAGAGGGGTATCAGGTGAGATATTACTAGGGTATCTAATAGGGTCTGAGGGGTGTTATATCCAGTACGGTCTGAGTGGATTCTGAGGGCGCTGGGTGGTGTCAATACGATGTGGTTGACACATACGAGTGATCCTAGGGGGTATCTAGTGGCCTCTGAGGCCCCTCTGAGGGTATCTAAAGGATCGGAGGAGTATCTAGTTAATTCTGAGGGCTATCTAGTGGGTTTTGAGGGTATCTAGAAATGTCTGAGGGGTATTTAGGAGGCTCTGACCGGGTTCTGGGAGAGTGCTGGGGAGTATTTTAGTGGTTTAGGGTTGACCTAGTAAGATAAGATCTGGTCAACGTACCCAATTATGCCCAATTATATCCAATTATGCCTAATTAAGACACTTTTCACACCTCTGAGTTCCATTATATTGCTCATAATCGTATTCAGCGGTCAAAAGCAGGTCCTTATTCATGGCTGAGCCATTTAAACCGTATAATATCGGAAATATGGCTATGCGCACAACTAATTATCTAATCAACCAATTAACAAAACGAGATAGGAACTTTTAATGGGCGTCTACCCCCACTAATGCGAGGACGCTACACATTTTAATGTCCTTAGATTTGTCTCTACTCCTTCCCAAAGGAAAGTTACGTTTTTGGCATCTGCCTGAAAATACTGGTGCCACGCCCACCCGGAAATAAGGGTCTTCTGCAACTCCGATCGGCCAGGAATTTTTTCTGGTGATTTGGGGGACCCATGAGGGTCACTTAGTGAAGGAACTAGCTTGTCACACATTTTGCCACTAATTTGCGGTCTATTTGGCTATTTAGCCCAATAAGGTCAATTAATCCAATTTGCGGCTAATTGGTTGGGATAGCGACTTGGACCTTCATAGCGTCAATATAAACTTGGCCGTTCGGTGTTTGCAACCGGAATCAAGTCTCTACGACGTCCTGAGGAGAAACAGAAAATCTTACAAACCAATAACCATGCGCAAAACGGTTTAAAGAAGTTCGATTTCCGGCTAAACGGTTGGAGATAGCGACTTTGGACCTTCATAGCACTGATATAAACTTGCACATTCCGGTCAGTTTCCGACCAATGGAAAGTCTCTACGATGTCCCTGAGCTGAGATACGAGGGTGCCAAATAGTCCAATCAATCAGTTAAATCCAATAGGGCTAAACGGTTAGAGATAGCGACTTCGGACCTTCATAGCCTAATTAAAATCATATATTCCGGATCGATTGCGACCAATGAAAGGTCTCTACGACGCTCCAGAGCTGAGTTAGCAAAATTGGCGAGTTATACATAAGCCCATTAGGGCCAATTAAGGGTACTTCCCCCAGGAGTTGGTTGGTAGACTTTTGGGATCTCACCCAGAAGCCCTTTGAGGACATTTTGGTGAAGGAATTATAAAGCATCAAAAATTCGGGGTCGACCCCTTTTTTTACACGTTTTCACTAGACTATTTTTGACATTTATGTCAGTTGTCGTATCATTATCAATATCATCAGTTACGGCGTTTATAAAATAATTGGAGGAAGTTCTTCTGAAGGATTGGCGAAGTTAAATGGTTATGAAGGTCACAGCTGTTCTCCATAAACTCAGAAATCACAGACATTTCAGAAATGTGTCCTAACTAAACAAAAGATAATATATGCAGCAGCTTTTACATCGTGTAGCAGAAAGGTCACAAACTCAGTCCAACACTCAGTAATTCTCTTCCGCGACCTCTGTTATGTACGAACACCACAGTCACTTGGTAAAGTTGGTACCCGGATAGTACACAATATTATTGTGATAGTTGGGAAGAAGCGTACAACACTATATTGGGTGAGGATAAGTGTCGTCATTGAAATTCTCCTCGCCGAATGTTGTACAGGCCCACTTGTTATGCACCACCACAGACGCATGCGGGGGCCTTGAAATTGAGGTTATTTTCAGTGTCTCTAGGAACTTCTTCCTGCGTACCAACCGTTTGATATGTTTCGCCAACACCTTTTTCAGTCGTGGTTTACAGATTAGCAGAACGAAAGGGTTGATACAACTATTTCCCACGGTGAATATAATCTCAGTCACTACCCGCACATAGTACCTGTCCGTCCACGTTGGGTTGAGGACCTTGTGCATGGTTCGGATATCGTCCAGACTGTCCAGCTGAAGGAGGTGGAACCTCCTTATAGTCTCATTGTACAAGTCACCACAGCCGGGGTATTGCACATGATAAACACAATCGACATTGCTATTATCGCTTTGAAGGCCGTCTGGGCTCGCTGCTGCTTCGGTTTGCGGCCAACAGAAGCGGATATAATCTTTAGTTTCTTGGCATTCCAAAAGCCAAGTGACATAAATCCAAGGATAACCACGGCTGGGATAACCGGAAATGCCGCGAGAATTTGAAGGATACTCTGTCCTAACAAGTCAGAGTTTAGTACCTCACGGGGAATTTTTATGTCGGTGTCGATAAAGGATTGGAAGTAGCTAAAATTGGCACCCGGATAGTAGCCCAGGAAGACGCAATATGGGGTGATAGTCGGGAAGAAGCGTACAACGCTATATTGGGCGAGGATAAGTGTCGTCATAATAATAATGATTGCTAGGAATAAAGCTGGGGGTATCCAGGTTAACTTGAAGGAAAGTCGTAACTTTGGTCTGTAGATTATAAACAACCTGAAATATGAAAGAGAGATAGAGAGAGGGGAGAGAGAGAAAGATAGGGGGAGAGATAGAGATGGTGAGAGCGAGAGAGATGGTGGGAGAGAGTCAGATGGTGAGAGCGAGAGCGAGAGATAGTGAGAGAGAGATAGTGAGAGAGAGACACCCATACAGAATGCCGGGAAAGGGGGGGGGGGGTTAAAAATGGACTTGGAACTTCATGTTCATGAGGGGAGCTGATGGTCGATGGACAGTGACCGGTAATTGCCCGTGTAGTTAGCTAATGTCTGTGTACCTGGTGGTGGAAAGGATAAGAAAGGTGGCCAGAGAGGTGATAAGCATTGCTTTCCACAGTACCAACCACACACTGCACACAAAAACATTCTGAAAGAGCCACTCATGACTCCTCCGATGAGTGGTCAGACTGTCCGCTACAGCCAGGCAGTGAGGCATATGCCTAGGTCTAGCACGCAGACACTAAGATATAGCCGGTCACATAGCCGGCTGGTACGGGAGGTAACTGGATTGCAATTCGTCATGAAGTATGTGATACAGGTTGTGCTCCCCAACGCTCCGAAGATTGCCATGAGCCAGAGAAGGATTGCCAGAGCGGAGTCTGTTGTTGCGTCTGGGGTCTCCAGAAAGTTTGGTAGTGAACTGATGTTCATATTCTACCTATATAATGATCTGTATTAGTGTTACAATGATATTTCACAGTTCATGAGAGATCAAAGCTAATGACAGCTGCAAAGTAACGAAGTAATGGAAACTTGTCAAGCATGAAATGGCTGCATCAGTTCAATTTACTGTCAAATAGTTCACCCTTCTAGCTATAGCTAGAAAGAGGTGACATTTGATTAAAAACATTACTAAGAGTAAGGATTACTACGAAATGAAAGATATCTTCAAAGAAGAATTAGAATTCGATTCGAATACGATTATCCCTTAAAATCAGGACTTTGCAAGTAAAGCAAGCATAGCCGTGCAGAATTTCTTTAAGATTGCCTTGAACATTAATTTCAGTTTTGGAAGTCAAAGACATATTGACTCAATATATGCATTTAAATCCTATTCTCAATAATTGAGAATAAGATTTAAATGCATATATCGTTGCATTAAATATCAACTTATTTCTATGGAACAAACAACCATATGTACATATCTTTGCAGGGATTTGACAGGGAGTGATCTACGACAACTGACTAAAAACTCTGTAAAGAAACAATACAGCAACCTGCTATCGTTGTAAGTGGTTGGGTGGTTACTAGTGGTTTATAGTGCAGTAGTTGCCTTTCCAGGCTCTGCTGCGTCTTTCAAACCATGTAACCATGGTTACATGCATGGGTTGGTCCGGAGGTAGGAAATGTCACTTTCTGCATCTGGACTGGCTCTATAAAGAGCCGAGCCAGATCTGACATATTCAGAATTGATTTTGCGGGCACTTTAGAAGGACTATGAGATGAGTAACCAGAGAAACTCTGTACTTGTAGTACCAAAAGGATCTCTCTACTTGATCGAAGTGTCAGCGTGATCTGTCAGATCTGACCTGGCTGTGAGGTGATTATATATCTTCCTTAACACCCTTTCCTCTTTCAGAACCCTAGAAAACTGCAATTTAAAGCACATCGGCCGTGGATTCATGGACTACTTCCCCAGTGTAACGGTGGTTAATCTACGTGGAAATAACTTGAAATTCATACCTGACTTTCCCTACCATAATGCATCACTTCATTTGGATTTAACAGAAAATGATATCAGTGCCATCAACCACTTCAAGTGCCCCACCCTGGAATCACTGTAAGTAATACAGCGATGCCTATTGCCCACTTACTAAGTATACCTCAGCTATTAGGTGGATTGGCGTCGTGTTTATTAGGCTGGGCGTTATAAACTTCAGCGATGATAGCTATGAAGTTTGTACTGCAAAATTTGATAGGAAACGCACAATGTTTTCAGCTAAAGTAAATTACACAAACTACGCCAAAATTACAATGAATTATATCGTGACATACAATTATACACGTCATTTGACATGAGGTTTTTTGATATTGCCAAAGTTTTTAATTAAAAGTTTACAATGTGGCCAGCTGTAAGTCTGCTGGTAGTACAACCCTTTCAACACAGTAGAGCCCTCAAAGGCGGCAAATTCCACCGATATAGTTTTAAGCTGTCAACAGTCCATTATCACGTGTGTTATCTTCAGGTATCTGGACTCTAACGGCCTGGAAAGTGTTAACAAAGACGACTTAACGGACCTCCCCTACTTGGCCATCGTGTAAGTTAATGAGACCACTATTATGGTGGGCGGACTCTAGTGCTAACGGACTCTATATCTAAACCCAAGGAGGACTCTATATCTAACCCTAACCTTTACACTAACCCCTAACCTCGAACCCAAATAACAGCCTTAACACTTCTAAACGAGTATAGAGGCACAGCAAACTCTAACGGCCGAAATCTCGAGTTCGCTTTTCGTGATTTTAGCACTAGAGTCCGCTTACCCACTACATATTATTATTGGTGCTGTAATTGGGACGATAGAATTGGCAATGTGGGTCACCCTGTCAGGCCAATGCTCTGTCCACAGTTCTCGCGAATAAATGAGAATATAGGGTCAATCCAATGCTCTGAAGGGGTCACCAACTTTTATATCGTCCCTGCTAAAGTTATATATTGGTGGTTATTGCTCAAGCTGTTCCTAATTATCATGGGTTGGGTTCTTGAATTGGGGACCGTATGGAGAGCTACTCAAACGTTGCAAAATTGCATTTTTCCATTGAACACAATATGGACTATTATATTTTCCTCGCGAAATAAGAGTGCACTGTGCAACCGACACATGAAATGGGTTCAACAGAATTCAATCCAATCAAGATTCCACCCGTATTGTAGTGTGACACAATTATCATATACCCACACCCTCGTCCTTCCACACCTTCCGCGCATGTCCTGCCTAACATGGTTAGTTGTTATGTGTTTAAAGCACGGCTCATCATGGGGTTTGCTTTGGATCGACTGATGCACGTCAGAGTAAAGAATACCTTATGACACTACTACTGCAGTAATCAGATTCCCATTATCTGAGTAATATATTTCTGGGTGAATGATAAATGGAATTAATAACATGATAAATCTTTATATGACAGATGACTCATAACCTATTATACCTTGTTTCAGGTCCCTACACAAGAACAAAATTAAAACAATCGATGAAGTGTCCATGTCCAAAAGCGTTCGGTTCCTGTAAGTTGGACGTTGGCGTTCGATTATTACTAATTGAGGGCCATGGTCATCTTTCTAACCCTAGTCTCCCGTTTCTACCTGCAAACTGACGCCATTTAAGCTGATATTAACATCAAATATATCCTAGGGATGTTAGTGACAACAGCCTGGAAAAAGTACCGGTAATCGAAGTTCTAAAGGACTCATTGCGAACCATGTAAGCAAGCAAAGAAACAATCAAATTAAACGTAAAATTAGATATAAACGTAGGCTAGCTAAATTTAGCTTAACGATCAATTAAAATAATCAGCAACAGTTTTGTATAAGAATTGATGTCTTATGTCACCACAGATCAAATGATAAAGTTTGAGTTCATATAATAAGGTGTTTATACTTTCTACCTTATAATATAAATTGATGGCCCATGTCATTAAAACTTCTGTCTATCAGGCTGCTGGACAGGAACCGAATAACAATGATAAAGCAATTGGGAGAGTACCGCCTGCTTGAAAATTGGTAAGACTTATCATGATACCATTCAGAGACCAGAGTTTTAGAGAGAGAGGGAGGGGAGGGAGGGATAGAGGGTAGGGTCAATTCACTGTCTGAGCCCTCTCTTCCAGTTAAATAGGGTCAGGAGAGGCAAAAACAGGGCCCTTGAACCATTACACTACACATATTAAAACTACTATTGATAATGCATTACCCTAGCCGGCCTGTTCAATGAATATTGTTCATTCGGGGCCCCTTGCAGCAAACAATAGTCTCTATACCAATAGATTCTATACCAATATCCATCTCTGTTATTCAGTACGCTGTCGGATAACATGATATCAAGTATTAACAGTTGATAAACCAATGTATCACCTTAGAACACTGTAAGTAAACTTATGAAGTTAGCCAACTATTTGTGAATGTAATAGTAATCAGTAATACTATTTCGTTCGTACAATTACTAATGCCATTTTATTAAAGGATAGCGGCCCGAAATGAAGTAAATCAACTCTCGAAAGATGACATTGATGCCTTCCCCTCTATTTCCAAAATGTAAGTGACAGATGCGAGATATTTGATATCATAAGTATTAAGTACCAAGTTACGTGGTTGATATATGTACCACGGTCCACGTACGAGTTTGAGGAAGATTTCACATTTAAACTAAATAATTGCTACCATGATAGGTATATTAAGGAGATTCTTGACAGTTAGAACTACCAAAATACTGTCAGGCCAATGCTCTGACACCCAAAATACTGCCTAGCTCTGTCAGGCCAATGCTCTGGCCACAGTTCTAGCGCATCAGGCCAATGCTCTGACAGGCCTAGCTCGACCCTCTTTTCGCGAGGGTTAGAACATAACAACCAAAATAACTTTCTAGCATTACGACATGTACTTTTCTAGGGACCTACAAAGCAATCTGGTGGAAAAAATACCCGCGAAGTGCTTTGAAGCTTCAACAAAACTGAGAATCTTGTAAGACTGACGCAATGCTTGTCTTCCATTTAATTTTTTGATTTCAGATATTCCATCTAATAATCCATCTAATATGCAATCTTTGAATTTAAGGTGCTAAGTGCAGTCACCAGCTAATATCCCATACATTTCTCTAGAGATCTCGATGAAAACCGCATAAAGAGTTTAGCTGGAGATGCCTTTGTGGGAGCAGGATCATCCCTTGAAACCCTAAAACTTGCCAGGAACTCAATATCTGAAGTACCGGAAACCTGCATAACTGTATTATCAAATCTCGTTATCCTGTAAGTTGAACTTTCTAATAGACTATCGGCTTTTATTTATTTTATTTTATTATTCATTTTATTTATTATTCATTAAAAAAGAAGGCTATTTTTATCAATGCCCCCCCCCCCCCCCCCAGAGATTTAACGGGAAACAAATTGAAAGCTGTTCCCTCAATCCACAAGAATCTGAATATTCTGTATCTCGCCGATAATAAAATATCTAGATTGGATGGAGGATCGTTCCCTTTTGAAACCCAACTTGTAGACTTGTAAGTAGGGATCACAAGCTGTGCTCTTTTCAATAAAACTCAATCAGTATCTGATATACAACATCTCAGATAATATTAAAATACAAAGTCTATTTTAACAAAATATATCCCTCCAGAGAACTAAACTACAACCAGTTAAGTGAAATTGAAAGTGGTACGTACAGTAAACTTGAACGGCTACAGCAGCTCTTTTTAAAAGGAAACAAACTAAATGGACAGCAAATTCTGGGAATTGGACGACTTTCTGATCTTGAGACGCTCGATCTTACTGATAATCTCATCCAAACCATCCCCGATCATGTTTTTGCTGGTGAGAAAAAAGAGACATAACTCTCAAAATTCAATCAGCTGTCAAATTCAGAAAACGCAAATTATTATAATATTTCATTGACAAATTGACAAATATAATATTATGCAACATCTAATTATGTTCCCTCTTGCATCAGGTACACGCCTCAGTTGGCTGAGTCTGGGCAGTAACGAGTTAAGCGGTATCACGGAGAATAGTCTATCTGTACTGGACGGTCTGCTAACATATCTAGATGTTAGTTACAACACTAACATGACTTGTCTCAGTGAACAAGGGCTCTCTGCCGTCAATACACTCCTCCTAGAAGGTACAATATTAGGTTGTCCAAGAAATAATGTCGCGAGCCGATTTCTCCAACTTAACTCAACAATTTCGGTATACAACTTTTTCTAGCGCCTTGATCTAACCCTTGCCTGTATATAACAAGTGTCTGTTTTGAAAAATTTGATTTTGACGTCCCTTGGTGAACCCGGAAAAATTGCAAAAAATTTTGCCGCTGAACGAGATTTCCGTGCATGTTAAAAAAACTGCTATAGTTATTTAATCAAGCATCTGTAAGATTTTTAATGACATCAAGCTTGTTTATTAGACAAATATCTATCTTTTGAGTGGTGAATGAAGTCACAGATCCAATTTGTCTCGGAGCTATGGAGCTCTGAAAAACTTTGGTCAAAATCGGAAATTTTCACTTCCGGGATACTTCAGGTTTGATTGGATTGGTGAATGATAAATTTTTTGATGGTAATTAATAGTCCCAACTAAGCTTTTAACCGTAGTAAAGTTAACTTTTGGCTTTGGTAAGGTTTTGAGGTGAAAAAATGCGGTTTTTTGAAAGTCCCGATTTTTGGGTCCAAAATCGAGGTAAATTTTTTCGTTTTTTCACTTTTTTGGGGTAAATTTACTAAGTTTGCCGTTTCTATAGAACGCGTCGAGACTAAAATCGCATGGGTACTATATCTTTGGACGATGGGCTATCGATTGACGCCATTTAGAGTTCTGGAAACTTAAATGGCTTCCTTCCAGCGACGTTTTAAAATTTGCAAAACTCCCGTTCAGCGGCAGAGCGACTTCCGGTGACAGATCAGCCAAATACGGGCAATGAAAATATTAGTATGAAATTCTAAATGTGTTTTCCAGACGGAAAATTGTCTACTGAACAGGATAGAACGAGTTAAAAGTCGCTAACTCATGCATTTCTACAAAAAATCGTAAGACGACATTATTTCCTGGACAACCTAATATATACCTTCTGTTAACTTCTTGTCAACCAAACGCGTGATGTTGACGCAATACTGTTCTCTCCGAACTGGATATTATGCACCATATTACTGCAGTCACGTAGCATGACAGACGCGTGAAGGGTTAAACAGATTTTACCTACCTTCCTAGACGAGTCTTATTAAGAATATTCGCATACCTCGAGAAGTTGAAGACCAGTTTACTAGATACCCGGATCGATTTTGATTAGCTAGGGGGATAACTTTATTCTACCAATACCATGCAATATTTCTCTGTTTCAGGAAGCGTAAAGCTGGTAGCAAACCTGCCCCGGTACGGACTGCAATCTTTAAGACGTGTCACTGTTCCCTTTCCTGTACTGTGCTGCTGGTTCAGAAAAATACGGTACGCCAAGTTGATCTGATCCTGCTTAGTTCCTGATATACAATTTAAAAACAACGGTGGTTTTTACCGTCTATACAATTGTTTCATGGTGTCCTACAAGGAGCCACCAATCATCAGTAGTTCCTGATACACATATTTTATTCTAGTTGCTTGTATCATACCGATAATGGTTTGGTAACATTTAATTATTTCCAGAGCTCAAGGAAACAGAAATTCTAATGAAGGTAGTGAATTCACAACGAAACCAATGATGACTTCTCCCCATTCAAATGCAGGTACCAATGAAATTGATTTGAAGTTACAGTACGTCTCATCTCTTTGATATGTTCTAACCCTCCTTTGTAAAAGGGGGTCGAGCTAAGCAATCAATTCCACCTACTTCAATCATACGAATTCTGTGAAAGATATGAATTGGACATATTCAACTCAAAACACTTGTTCTATGGAAGTTTTGCGCTTTAATAAGCTCTATCTTAACTAGGTGCCACAGCATTGTCAAGTTCAGGAGGGGCTGGAGTTATGAAAATTCTAGAGTGGGATGAATCTTTATCGGACCCCTCCCCTCTCTGCAGAAAGATGTCGAAATCGCGTGCTGTCCCGCATCCATATATTTAACCATAGTGCTTCAAAACTTAAAAATAATTTTTTGGTGTACAAGGACAACACACATTAGGAGTTATACAATATTTATTTAGTTGTTATATATACGATATGGTGGTAACATTTAAATTATTTAGAGCTCCAGGAAACAAAATCTAATGAAAGGTAGTGAATTCCAACGAACCAATGAACTTCTCCCCATCCAATGCTAGGTACCAACAAATTGATTTGAATTACAGTACGTCTCATGCGTCTATAATGTTCTACAACCCTCTTGTAAAAGTTCTACCTACTAACTCCTTCCTGATTGAACAATTGCGTTCCCCGTGTAGGAATTGGACATTCACTCACAGTTTTGCTAAGAAGTTACGGCTTAATAGCATTTACAATATTTATTACGTGCCCGGATTGTCAAGAGCATACCGGGGATGAGTTTTGAAAATCAGAGTGCTAAAATACTCAGTTTAACACCGACCCCTCTCTGCTAGACAAACATGGTCGATCGTCGTGCTGTCCCCGTGACACTACAACAGTTGCTTATACATGTTAACTCCTTTAATATTAAAGAAAATATTATATTGGGAGCAATACTCAACTTATCATAGTACAATTCTGTAATCACAACTACTAAACATATCACGGTGCAAGTAATACTAAGATTGATAACCTATGTACACACAAAATTCAATACTGTGCTACGAATTACACACGACAATAGGTAACACTCTGATTAGCACATTGGTCACCAACTAGGGTCTCCTAAGCAACTGTCTTAGTTATCATAGCAACTGCCTTGGTTACCATAGCAACCACCCTGGTTACCATAGCAACTAACATCGTATCAGCCAAAAATTGCTCTTAAAGTGCAAAATTCATCGGAAAATCTGAATTTGAAGCTCATTTATCAACTTTTCACCCATCTGGGGCAGGGAAACACCGCATTATGAATACATAATGCAATAATTCTTGTTTGTGGGTGTTGTTCTAGTCGATCAACCATTGGATGATTTAAACAAAGCCCCACTTTGGTAAAAGCACTGAAACCACAAAATAATGGGGGTCAATTTGACCCTTGGTAAAATAAGGCAACATTTGTCTAGTTTGTACCCAACCCTTCTTGTAAATGAGGTTAGAATTGAGGTATAGCAAGGAAGGGTCGGGTACAAACAAGATGCAACATCATCATCAACTCTCTCTCTCTCTCTCTCTCTCTCTGTACCAAGCTCTTGGCAAGTTATATAGACCTATGCAGTTGTTAAGCTACTTATCTATATTATAAAGTAGGAATGCAGGTCGTGATGACGCCACTCCGCCAGACAGACGGTTAAGAGGTCACCCCTATTATTGCATATATAGTGAGCTAGCGCAGAGGGGGAATTTCATTACCAAGCCAGACAGACGGTTAAGAGGTTTCCAGGCTGGGTTTCCAAATTGTTTAGCAGGTTCAGAGGAGAAATCCGAGGAGAAATCTTTGCTCTTTCCTAGTATTGCAATCTTGTACCTATATTACAATTTTATTACAGGTTGTAATACATTTCCAATGTTTCAGCAGTGTACGATATGACTCTGCCTGATGATATATTCTTGACTGGACCGACGGGAAGCTTAGAATATGTGAGCAACCAGGAGGTAAGAACTATTTTCTAACCCATTCACCATTTTCTAATATAACCCACTTTACAATCAGTGAGAGAACAGGGTCGTGAAAGGCATGGTCTGCACTTTCTACCAAGAAAGCGCAGATCATGCTCTAATCGATCTTGTCACTATCTCAATCTGACCTCAATGCTATGACAGATCATATCTGACCTCATGATCAGTGACAAATAAATTGACATATGATGTCAGCGATGGGTATCTTAACATAGCTTGATCGTCACTTTAAGGGAAGAACCAAGTTAAATTTTATCTCCCTAATGTACTTTAATTTTCATTTGCCGGCGCTGGAACTAGTATTACACACCTAACACTAATCTAAACAACTCTCAGTTAATTTGTACCCCGGAGCCTGACGAATTTAACCCGTGTGAAGACCTAATAGGAAACTGGATTTTACGCATTGGAGTTTGGGTCATGGCATTGCTGGCAGTTTTTGGCAATCTAATTCTCTTTACCGTCACTCTGCTTGCTACAAAGAAGTAAGTCAATTGAGAAGATTCTTGGTATTTTTATAGTTCTAAAGAGCTAAGAGTTTAACAAATGCTAAGAGTTTAACAAATGCACAATTCAATAAATGGTTATCAAAGTTGCTTCTTTATAAAATTATTGCATTTTCAGGTAAGTAAGACTAAGAAGAACATGTCCACTGCTCTCATGAGAGACTTATATAATAGTTCTTGAGAGATGAACGTTTTGAAATGCACAATGAATCGCTTATACAATATGGTTATAAAATTGCACAATAGATGGTTATAAAATTCTTTATAGAATTTTTATAGGTTCCTTGTTTAGAGGAATAATTCTAGGAAGGAATCCGAATTGAGACCACACACAAAGTCAAAAAATTAATTTTATTATTATATCGGTTAACACGAGTCGTCGAGATTTCCATTCTGATACCTAGACCTATCGATAGCTGTCAGGCCAATGCTCTGACCACAGTTCTCGCACGCTCCGAAATGAGAATAGGGTCAGGCCAATGCTCTGACAGATCGATAGGCATTCGGGAGGATTTCATCTAGATACCTTCTTGGCATTTGCCCTAGGAAATTCTAAGATCTTAAATTTGAAAAGTGAGCTGAAATAATATCGTGATGCCGCGTTGATATTGGTGGCAGTGATTCTCTTTCAACCTCCAAGCGTGACCTTTCAAATTTAAACTAAACTGCTTTCTAAAATCCAAGTACCAGTGCATTCAAAACGCCAAAAGCCATCTCTTGCTCAATAAATTAAAACTGGTGATATGATATGAGTCTGGTAGATATGCATTGCAAAATATACCCATAGTTACTTGTTGAGGAAGGGGGAACCCTTCCCCCTTACTCAACAAATAGTTACTAGGTAAATGTGTCTCGAGTATTTCCTGGGGATGCACGACAGAAATATTTTCCAACGCATATCTAACGGACTCAAATCATGTCATTCACCACTTTTACTTTGTTGAGCAAGAGATGAACCTCTAGTTCTCAACAATTTTTGATCGAGTAGATGTTCATTTCCTGCATGGGGAGGCATGTGTATTTTTAGAAAGACAACTATCTCACAGCTCATAACCTAATTATATATCCCTCTTACTCACCGTACCAGCTAAGAATGGGAAATTGAACCCTAGCCGATTCTTCTTTACCAGGGTCTCCCCTAACACCAAAACTTCCAGTAACATGTTTTCCTCCAAGTCTAATATAATCCTGTCTATTATTTTACAGATTTACACCGGTTCGGTTCCTTATTTTGAATCTCTCCTTCTCTGACCTTCTAACGGGAGTTTATCTACTTACTCTTGCTATAGTGGACGCTACAACATATGGGGTGTATGAAGATTTTGCAATTAGTTGGCAGCAGGGAATCGGCTGTAAGGTATGTACATGAATCAGGTGTGTGTGGTGAGTGCCTGATATGAAACGAAATGTCGTTTCGGTTAGTTCCTGACGTGTGCCGCGATCCCATCTGAGCACACTGTCGAATCAAATGGGGGTCTGGCGGCGCCAGACATATTTGTTGAAGCTCCTGGTAACACTGTCGAGCACTTTCGCCAGCATTTATCAAGTTATAAAGTTGGTAGGACATATCAAATAAATTTAACTACTCAAAACCTGTTAGTGACCAGATATTTAACAGTAACGGGTGACAACTAAAAATTGTCCCTAATTCAAAACGGCTGTATAAATTTTTTCTTTTGAGATACAGCTTCGGGCTAGTGATAGAACGATTTTTCAGACAATTTTGAATCGGAATAACATACCGGCAAAGTCTAAAAATTTCATTTTCATTGCGATATCGCATCATTTCCTCTTGTCCCTCAAAAGCATGTAGTACGGAGATTTGAAATTTCTATGTTATCAGAAATGACCTTCCCGATGAGATAGAATTCTCAAAATTGGAAGTCTAGTCGTTCATGCCATAACCAACATAACTGCCAAGTTTGAAAATTTCAGCCCATTAGGAAGTTGGTTTTCCGCGTCATTAATGTTTCAAGAGATTGTCGAAATGGCAATTTCTCAAATTACCTGTAAACACCGCTTTGTTACAGAAGATTCTGATCAGGAAATTGAGATTAACGGAGTTTGAAACAAAGTTAATTTCGTTCAAAATTGTCTGAAAAATCATTCTATCGCTATCCCGAAGATGTATCTCAAACAGAACAGGCGCTAGAGGTGCTAGAAGATTGTGTAGATTTCACGTACTTCATGCTTTGGTGGGGCAAGAGGAAATGATGCGATATCGCAATGAAAATGAACTTTTTAGTCTTCGCCGTTATGTTACTCCGATTTAAAATTGTCTGAAAAATTGTTCTATCGCTGGCCCGAAGCTGTATCTCAAAAGGGAAAAATTCTACAGCCGTTTTAAATTAGGGACAATTTTTAGTTGTCACCCGTTAGTTTTAACCAATATCTCAACCCCGACAGATCTCCGGATTTTTGGTCACGTTCAGTAGCGAGCTCTCGGTAATAACACTGACAGTAATCAGTATTGAGCGGATGACTACGATTATTCACTATTCCTCGCCCTATAGACAGCTCAAGACACGGCACATCGCAGCAATAATGGTAAGAAAAGTTCAATATGTGATCTTGCTTGTTGACAGATTGCGGGGGTTAAAAAGGTCAGCCGAAATGAGAGGTTTCGAACAAGGTAAAATGCTTTCAAAGTAAACGCGTGGAATTGCATTATGTGAAATTATAACTTTTCCGTACGATCCCAGTTATGCCCACACATGGATAATTACCCTCGCACAAAAAGACCTTTAACTTTGGGAGGGACCCTCTCTCACCCCTTACTCGACAAGGAGGGGCTAAATTACGGAAAAAGAAAAATTTCGATATTTCTCAAATAATTTATCCTCGTCTTACAACTTATCGTCACTTCTCGTCTTACAACTTATCGTTTTGCATCACTTCTCGTCTTACAACTTATCGTTTTGCATCGAATTTCGTCTTCTTGTTTTTAACAGTACCACAGCAAATGGCTACCTTGTAGCTTTTATACAAAACAGCGAAAAAATGGAGATCGACAAAAACTGGTACGATGAATGGACACAAAAAGTGAAGAGGCTACCAGTCACCATGAACAACGTTCTGGGGAGAGAATGGGAGGCCGACCAGAAGAACGGATGGAAGGACGCCACTTGGCAGATAATGCGAGGTGAAAACTGGGATGCTTTGATTGAACTAATGGAAAATACGGTTAAAATGTACAAACTGCTGAACGTTGCCGATGATATCTTCGCCAAGTCCACTACAAATGAATCTGCCAAGCAAACAGCTGTGGACAGACTAATTGCAGACAAGGAGACCGCAGACTGCGAGGAAACGTTGGCGGATATGGAATCGGTCGGTAATGCATCTGAGTCACTATCCTGGATGCTTGATCGCAAATTTGAATCAGATGATTATGCATCTGGCCCTGGGTCAATATCGATGTCTAGTGAAATTGCTTCCTATAAAGAGGAAAAAACGGGACCCACTGACAAGCGGCAGAATGTTATCGTGTTTTTACCTGCAGACATGGATGGCTCTATTCAGGATGAGGCGATTGAAAAAGCTTTTGCATACCTTGGGTGTGAACAATTTAGTATAATGAACACGGAAATGGTCAGGGACAGAGGTGAGGACTGCAACGGGAAAATTGTACTTAGAGTACAAATGAACACAGTAAAACAAGCATCAAAAGCCCTTGCTAATGCGTACAAACTGAAGAACTACCCTGTGCCTGGAATCTACATTGCCAAGGATATGACATACCATCAACGGCTAAAGATGCGAGAACTTGTGAAGACTCTACGGTACAGGATAGAAATGCTACCAAAGTACCGATGGAAAATTGTTGATTGGGAAGTGGTTAACGTTGGTCGTTTCAAGAAACAAGAGCAAGATTTCAAGCATGATTTGATGAACAGTTATAATGGTTCACTGGATAGTATTTCTAGTGGACCACTATAGTCAGTGGTGAAGTTTTTTGAGACAAATATGGAGTAATACGAGAAGTCAATAAAACTGAGTTCAAAGGGTGTCCTGCCTAATGCAGACACCTACGATATAAACAATAAACATTTTGAAATTACTATAGTGTGACATGGAAGTGAGTCTAGACATTATTTGCGTAGAGTACATGTCGAGTTGGCCGTGTGGCCAAAATCTTTATTATTATTATTATTATAAAGATCTGTCATGCCAATGCTCTGACAGCTAAAGATTGGCTTGAATTATCCGAACGTAGGACATATTTTCTATTTAAACCTTGAGTAGCATATGTCATCTGAAATGGCAATGTCACAAAGGTGTGCATATATGCATTGTCTCATGTTTGTGACATCATATATGTATGTCACAAACATGAGACAATGTCAGCATGGCGCAGTCGCCAAACGTCTGGGAAGTGTCAAAAGTTGTCACATGTGCATCAGATTTCCGCGCGCGGCACACTTTTTGACTGAAATCAAGGTTTGCGCTGACAAGCGCTGTGATGTCGCCAAAAACTAAAACTTCGAACATTTCAGTTGTTGGGTTGGTGTATCTCTGCAACCGCGGGAGTTTTACCATTGGTTGGATTCTCTGCCTACAGTCTGGTTGCTATCTGTCTCCCGTATCAGGTGAGTCAACTCAGAGAGCAAAGCTACTACAAAACAAGTCAACTGGACAAACGTCCTGAATGTCGGATGACACTGACAAGTGACAATCGTACCGTCAATATGAACAGCGATAAACTCATTTGACCGTTCTAATAATACCTTATTTCAGAGTGATTCTGGCGGTGATATGGGGTTGATTATGAGTCTAATGGTCGGGAACGCTATAGCAGTCACTCTGATTATCTATTGCTATCTCACGGTTAGTACCAGCATATTGTAACTCGCTCACAATCCAAGATCATTCAACACAAGTTCATGTGTACTGTGTCCTAATAACATCCCTCCCACCCCTTCAGATTTTCTGTAACGTCCGGCATCTCCAACGACCCCTTGACAACGCTGATTTCCGTGAGACACTCCGGATGGCCCTAATCATCCTAACCGATGTGGTCTGCTGGCTACCCATTGTGGTGTGTGGGGTTAACGCCCTGTTTGGAAACTCCCTTCTAATGACAACCTCCAGCTCAAAGATCCTCGTGGTATTCTTCCTTCCCCTCAACGCGTGTGCCAACCCCTTCCTATACTCCCTGACTCGACCTGCCTTCCGAAACGACACCCTCCGGCTTCTCAACAGGCTGGGTCTCTGTAAGGAGGCTTATTACATTGCCAGTAGGAGGAAGAGTGGCATGGATTTCAAGAAGAGAGTTCCCAGTGGTGTCCAGGAATGGAGGAAACCCTCAGCGGACAGTACCTCAAGTAGCTCCGGGTACAGCTCTGATACGGGGGGTACCCGGGTTACCCTGGCCGCCCTACTGAAACCCAACATTGATAGTCTTGTGGAAACAAGGGAGACAAGCACCTGAAGGGACTATATGGACCCCCCCCCCCCCCCCGAGAGAGAGAGAGAGAGAGAGAGAGAGAGAGAGAGAGAGAGAGGGAGAGGGGGAACAATAAGAATCAAGGACAATATCTGACAAGAGAAACGTACTCGAAAAGATGAACAGTATAGTGGAAGGAAGGAAGGAAATGAAAGGTTGAATTAGACACTTGACCATGTTGACTGCTGGGAAGTATCGAGTGAGAGAGAGAGAGAGAGAGAGAGAGAGAGAGAGAGAGAGAGAGATAGTGGTTACGTGGCTAGCCTATTGCTACGGCCCGTATCATAATGACTGTGAGCGGGGTAACCACGAAACGATATCCTTAGACGATTGAACCATGTTGCTTGGATTTGGAAAGGAAAATTGCCCCTCCGTGTACAGTTCACGGATAAAAGGGGTGACTTCGTAACCAACCATGTTGCTGAATTGTCGGGAACTATTCCTATTATATTGACAATATATAATATACTAGTAAGCCCGCTCGCCCTACGGGCGAATGTCGGGGATGGTCAATGGTCATACAGTAAACTAAGCAAATAGTGTAGTATCATTTGAAATTTTTAAAATCAGTAAATTTATCAGGTAAATTAACCACAGCGATTCTTTCGACAGAAAAACCACGGGTCCTCTTTTGCCAGGTCCTGAAGTATTTTATTAAAATACTTTCACGTATTACTGCCGTTTCTTATTAGTGCCATTGATACTTTGTTATTACGTGTGTTGACAACATTTTTTGAATAATAATCACCTCTTTTGTAGGATTCTATCACGTAGTCTATAGGCGTCAGCGCCAGTTTGGGACATATGGCTCCTCCAAACTCGCTGGCGATTGTGTTGAAATTGAGTAGTCATGTTCACGAAACGTGGTGAACAGGGGGTGAACAGATTAAATCGAGCAAACGATCAATCACGCAACCGGCAGAGAGATGAATCAAGGATGCACGTGCAGTTTAAGGCTCAAGCTGGCAGGTTGCCAGGGTCCTTCTAGGGACAACACGTGCAAATGACCATTTCCAGGAATTTTGTGCCATATTTGGTAAAAAACCATCACCCATCATTTCCCTATTTGCTTTAATAATAGTATGATGTATATGATCTATTGCGCTGAATAAAACAAAAACTGTTAGAGAAATAGTGAGCGAAAAGGAGAGTGAGTTTTTGTTTTCCCTCAACATATTCTGGAATATTTTATGTCACTATGACACCTGCCTCGACGGACCGGTGTGATCAGACTCTGATTCAGAGAGACAGCATATACCACATGTTTTGTGCCATTACGAATTTTATGTGAGGAGAGATCTGCTAAGACAGTATCTTGCCATACAATTGGATGGTGGAGGAGAGGGTGACGGGTAACATTTTGTAACATGTGCAGAAACTTTTTTGAGCATGTTACAAAATGTTACGTGTCACCCTCTCCTCCACAATTGAAAGTCTTCGGCGAGGCCCAATTGCTAACTGGCGTGCGCCTCGACCCTTTCTTTTCAGAGATAACTCAGAACGGGTCTGGTGCTGCACGCTGGACAGCCCAATACCTTGTTATGACTGATAGTGCACACGTGTGAAATCGAATCATTGTTTGCTGACTGTTTCCCCCTTTGTTTCTAATTAATTTCTTAAAACACAGTATCTCAGTTGTTGGAAAATGTAAAAAAGAAACTTATAAATTAATCTCAACTAAACTTAACTCCCTGGAAAATGTGCGGTCACTGACCAATCATCGGTGAATACACCCACCCACACACAACTGCTTTCGCATAAATTGTAACTATACCTTTGCTCAATAACAAACACACAGATTAGCTCTAACAATTTAGTACACTGCATTCAACGACTTGACCATTATATTTTCTTTGCTTCACATGGCCAGTAAAAACTAAAGACCAAAGAAATTATCTTTTTGACTCGCAACGTTGCAACTTGATTTAAAAACACTTCAAAAAGAGATCATTCATAAACTGAGCAAAGAAAATTAGAGAAGTCGTCGATTTTCTAACGCGTTGAAAAAATCAGGACCCGTAGTTACCAAGCAGTCGACTATGATTTACAGGCGATGGCACTGGAGTGAATTGGTAGCACTACGTTAACTGCCATGTCTATTAGAAGAAAAAGAAGAGAAAAGCCGATTTTACTAATAGCGTTTTGTTCAAAAAGCTAAAGTGCTTTTTAATATGGCATTTAAACTGTCTGGCTTTTGCTGCCTTGCTCCAACCTCTCTTCAAAACTTCGCGACTGCAAAGCATTGTAAATGAGGGTTAGAATATAACAATCTCGCCCCACACCAGACAGATTCGAAAAGACATAACATCGCCAAATACAGATCTAAACCAAAAACACTATTTATATCTATAAATATAATCAGTCAGTCAGTTCAACAGCTGATATTCGAGTAACTTCAATCTAGAGAGTTCGTCACGTTTACTAAGATCACAATTAGAGAAGAGATCCGGTGAAGATCGGATCAGTTCCAGACGGTGTTTGTTCCGGGACACTGTCACGTAGCTAGAAAATGCATCTCTGTCCTCTTCCGACCATGTTGATAGCACCATCTCGGAGATTTGTTGCTTCTGCGTGATATTATCTGACACCTGAGAGGGGGGTGTCATATATTATACCTCGACCAAAACGCGGAGTTTTTACGTCAGCCGACCCGAAACCGGATTAAATTTGGCCACCCGCTGGTCTCAGGGCCTCAAAATATGTCAAAATATGTTTAAATTGTCATTTGGGGTCATTAATACCTTTTAATTACATGTAATTACCCTTTAATTACATCTAATTACATTTTAATTACATGTAATTACTTCCAATTACATTCCAATTACTTCAGCACCTCGAGAGCTTTCTAACGCACCCTAGAACACCTGTCTACTCCTTCTAATTGCCGAGATCTGCATACCCCTTATTTTGACTGTTTTTCGCGTCCTACCCCTTATGGGTTTGGGTACGGCCATCGCCGCACCCCCTATACGTCGCGGGACCTCGAGACCTTTCCAACGAGCCATAGAACACCTCTCTACTACTTCAGGGGGCTTCAAAACTTTCACTCTAAAAATATCTATGGTTTATGGTTTATGGTTTTACCTCGACCAAAACGCGGAGTTTTTACGTCAGCCGACCCGAAACCGGATTAAATTTGGCCACCCGCTGGTCTCATGGCCTCCAAATATGTCAAAATATGTCTGAATTGTCATTTGGGGTCATTTAGACCTTTTAATTACATGTAATTACCCTTTAATTACATGTAATTACATTTTAATTACATGTAATTACTTCCAATTACATTCCAATTACTTCAGCACCTCGAGAGCTTTCGAACGCACCCTAGAACACCTTTCTACTCCTTCTAATTGCCGAGATCTGCATACCCCTTATTTTGACTGTTTTTCGCGTCCTACCCCTTATAGGTTTAGGTATGGCCATCGCCACACCCCCTATACGTCGCGGGACCTCGAGACCTTTCCAACGAGCCATAGAACACCTCTCTACTACTTCAGGGGGCTTCAAAACTTTCACTCTAAAAATATCTATGGTTTATGGTTTTATGGTTTACCTCGACCAAAACGCGGAGTTTTTACGTCAGCCGACCCGAAACCGGATTAAATTTTGCCACCCGCTGGTCTCAGGGCCTCCAAATATGTCAAAATATGTCTGAATTGTCATTTGGGGTCATTTAGACCTTGTAATTACATGTAATTACCCTTTAATTACATGTAATTACATTTTAATTACATGTAATTACTTCCAATTACATTCCAATTACTTCAGCACCTCAAGAGCTTTCGAACGCACCCTAGAACACCTTTCTACTCCTTCTAATTGCCGAGTTCTGTATACCCCTTATTTTGACTGTTTTTCGCGTCCTACCCCTTATAGGTTTGGGTATGGCCATCGCCACACCCCCTATACGTCGCGGGACCTCGAGACCTTTCCAACGAGCCATAGAACACCTCTCTACTACTTCAGGGGGCTTCAAAACTTTCACTCTAAAAATATCTATGGTTATGGTTTTATGGTTTATGGTTTTACCTCGACCAAAACGCGGAGTTTTTACGTCAGCCGACCCGAAACCGGATTAAATTTGGCCACCCGCTGGTCTCAGGGCCTCAAAATACGTCAAAATATGTTTAAATTATCATTCTGGGTCATTTAGACCTTTTAATTACATGTAATTACCCTTTAACTACATGTAATTACATTTTAATTACATTTAATTACTTCCAATTACATTCCAATTACTTCAGTACCTCGAGAGCTTTCGAACGTACCCTAGAACACCTTTCTACTCCTTCTAATTGCCGAGTTCAGCATACCCCTTATTTTGACTGTTTTTCGCGTCCTACCCCTTATACGTTTGGGTATGGCCATCGCCACACCCCCTATACGTCGCGGGACCTCGAGACCTTTCCAACGAGCCATAGAACACCTCTCTACTACTTCAGGGGGCTTCAAAACTTTCACTCTAAAAATATCTATGGTTTATGGTTTTATGGTTTATGGTTTTATGGTTTTTTTTCATCTGGTATTAAGGGCCTGTCGGCTCGGCCCCGTTGTTTTAGTTTTAGGGGGATGTTTTAGGGGGGATGGGTTGAGTTTGGGTTATATTCGGGTCGGGGGGCCTTGCCAGGCCCCGAATGGTTTTTTTTTTCATCTGGTATTAAGGGCCTGTCGGCTCGGCCCCGTTGTTTTAGTTTTAGGGGGGATGTTTTAGGGGGGATGGGTTGAGTTTGGGTTATATTCGGGTCGGGGGGCCTTGCCAGGCCCCGAATGGTTTTATTTTATGGTTTTTTTTTCATCTGGTATTAAGGGCCTGTCGGCTCGGCCCCGTTGTTTTAGTTTTAGGGGGGATGTTTTAGTGGGGATGGGTTGAGTTTGGGTTATATTCGGGTCGGGGGGCCTTGCCAGGCCCCGAATGGTTTTTTTTCATCTGGTATTAAGGGCCTGTCGGCTCGGCCCCGTTGTTTTAGTTTTAGGGGGGATGTTTTAGGGGGGATGGGTTGAGTTTGGGTTATATTCGGGTCGGGGGGCCTTGCCAGGCCCCGAATATTCATTGGAACATGACATGGGGGGAGGGGGTGTCATATATTAGACATTCATTGGAACATATCCAACCAACCATAATGGGGTTCTTGACAGCCAGGGTTTTCAGAAAGCAGTTATTTGATCTACTAAACCCTCACATAAATGCGATGTGGGCCTCCCCTTTATTCACCTGTATTACTGTGTGTTCCGTATTGAACAGCTCAGCCACAGCTGTATCATTCCATATCAAGGGGTGGGCTTCTTTCAATTCCTCCCCAACCCTTCTCTGTTCCTCAGTCAAGGCAGGCTTTTCATTGGAAGGAAGGGGCCGTGTTAGCCGCATCTCTACCTGAGAGGGATGAAAGAATTGAAAACGGAACAACATTGAACATTATGACAACGACGGAGTGGGTAGGGGGTGGAACCACGAGCCCCTGGTACCCCCCCCCCCCACCGCCCTAGTATAATAGTAACCCACTGCACCCTCTCTCTGTCTCTGTCTCTTCCAAATAATATACCTTCTTAGGGGGATGAAGGCAGACGATAATTCCAGGGTTATCTGCCGTTGTTATCTGGACATTAGAGCCCACTGGTTGGAGCTGGTCTGCAGCTACAATGTTGAGAGACCGGCGGAGACAACAACATGTCCTTCTTGTTATGTGTCGCAATAACATAGCTAAATGATACACAGTGGGGTTAGTGGGGAATGGTAGGGGAGAATATAATGGGCTGGGGGAGAAAGTTGGGGCAAAAATGGGGCTGTCGAAAGAGTGAAACTTGTAAATTATCTTTCTTAAAAGAATGGTGTAAATCGTTACATATATTGGATATAAATGAGACTGTTGTTTATTTACACGGTCACACACAACAACCGGACAAGGAACAAAAAACACGGAAAAAATCTGGAAATATATCGTACAAATACACACACCGTGGAAAAAGTGTTAGATTCCACGCTGAAAAAAATGGGGGACATGCGGGGAAACACAAAATAAAAAGTCAGTCCTCCTTTTTTTAACCAGACACACACAAACATAAAACACATGAATATTATCGTAAAAACACATCAGTCAGGATTCGCACCTGTCACTAGTCACTGTCACAGTCCAAAACGGAGGATCGCTTGTGAGCGTTATACTGAATTCTCATCTCGTTCAATGCATTTAACTCTCCAATAACCTTCTTTAGATGAAACTCTCTTCTCTTAGCAAGCTTTTCAAAAGGAAACGGATTCAGTTCACCGAATGCAATCTTCTTGATGTTTTCAGGGGTGCACAAGACACCATCCCCGATCCCCCTACAGAAATTATACACATCTATCCCGTCATTTAGCTGCAGTAACTCTTCATGATGTATCCTGAATATTGCCAGAGCATATCGGAACAACACCTTATCACCTTCATAAAAGAAAAGATCCCAGAATGATAAGACGACGTTAATATTAGTGTTGTCCACGAAGAGAGTCAAGAACCAATTAAATGTAATGAGGGAGAGATCGATTTTAAACTGATTGAAATGTGACATGATCCGGGGATATTTGTCTGACATTATATCTGCCAGAACTCGCTGATCTACCTGAGCACCAGCCATGGTCTGGCTGTAATAGTCAGGAGGTAAGAGCTCCACCACAGCAACCACTGCCCAGAACGCGTCCTCCTCCTTGAGATTCAGGACAGCTAGAGAGAAAGCAGCTATCCGGTTCAGCCCCTGGCAATACCCAATCTCCAGGTTGTACCGTGCAAAAGCAAGAAGAACGTTCCGGAGTTTGTCCACGCCTGTAGCTGTGGTTGAGTTAAAGAGGCAATTATTGGGTAGTGTTCTCATCAGATCCAGCTCGATTTGTTTTGTAAAGATGTCATTATGATCCGTCGGATCGGTCCTGGCCAGGAGCTGCTTGTAGAAGTTAGGCTGATCCTTGCCCCGACATTCAGCTGTTATCCTGTGTATACACGCCTTCCAGAAACTACTGCGATACTTGTGTGGCACGCCAGCACGGACCAACGCTTTCAGCTCCTTACCCGTCGCAAAGTTATTCCCGAACTGAACAATGTGTTTGTCCCATGCCTGCTCGTTTTCAACACCAGACGTTAGCTTCTGGGAGAGCTTGGTAATTTCAAAACCATACCGATCATACCGGTGGGTGAAATCATTCCCAATTTGTTGCACATCCAAGAGATCCTTGTCCTTTACCTGCTCGATTAGTGTGGCGGCAATCTCCTGCAAATCACCCGATATCGTAGTCTCGACCCCGGTCCTCAACTTGTTGATCTCTCTCAACAACAACATGTAATGATTGTTTATCTTGTCCAGTTCTGCCTTCACCTGATGGTACTGTTTCCGTTCCTCATACCGGAGGGAATTCACCTGCAGTATCTCCTCTTCTAATAACTTGTTCTGGGCTGTGTAGGATGTGATAGCTTCCTGGGCCTCTTGGAGGCGCTGCCTGGGCACAAAGGGCTCCTCAGCATGTTTCTCCTCAGCCAAGTCCTTGCAAAGATAGGGTCGTGTTTCGATATCTATCCGGCCAATCAACTCGATAGAATCAGGCGGCATCTCACCACCAACAAACTTATCAAACTCCCTCATCATAACCCTGTGATTTATTGATAGTTTCATGTGTTTAGCCTTCAAATCCTCGTAATCCAACATTTTCTGTTGCCCCCGTTCCTCATCTGCTGCCCTCAGGGCGATCATCTGGCTCAGTTCACCCTGGAAATAATTCACCTGTTGGTTCAGAGTTGTAGCCTGCTTCTTCAGCTCCTCATACTCAGACTCGTACACCACAATCTGTTTCGTGTTGTAGAAATAACTACTGGAGGGGGAGGGTGGGGCTGGGGAGGGTATCGGTTTAGAGAGGTTCAACACAACTTGCTCCTTGCACCTGATTATCTCCTCTGTACATTTCAACTGGTTATCTTTCTCCGTGATATCACGTCTCAGATCCTGGATCTCCTCCTTCAAAATATCCATCTCCTGGCAGTGCGTCATTAGTTTCCGTTTCAGGTCACCAATTATAATGTCCTTCAATTCCATGACCTCCTTGTGAGAGTTATCAGCCTCAACCGCCTGGACTTTCTCTGTGAAGTTGAGACTGAGCTCTCGGAGCATTTCCTCATAGCTCGTGTTACTCTCCTGGAGTTCGTTAATCTTGGTTTGGAGTTTGAACGCAGCCCACTGGGCATCCTTACACTTCGTACACTGGTCCGTGCTGTCTGCACTGGTAATGCTCAGGGTGTCCAGCTCGGAGGCTGAGGGTGTAGAGTTGAAAAAGGTGCTATTGGGTTCCTTATTTTTGCTGCCACCCGGTACTTTTAACAGGCTTTTTAACATTGCATTCACCTTGCTACTTGTCCCACCACCACCACTACTAGATTGGGATTTAGCTCCAACAGAAGGAGGGTCATCATCGGAGCAGATACCAGCAACAAATACAGTGGAAGAAGTGAAGTCACGGACGTCATGATATGAGGAGAAGTGTTGTCGTTTAGTTTGAAGTTGGTTGATCCATTGCATCATGCTATCATGGTTACCCGCGGACAGAAGGTGCTCCTCTTCACCAATACTGTGGGGGAGACAGGGAGATTAGAAGGGGAGAGGGATATTATATATGATTAGGGGAAGAAATGGTAGTAGGGTGATCATATACCGTTCTCATAGTCAAGTTTTTAGAAACTATGGATGCGGCTTGACTGCTGTGAGGAAGTGCATGGGCTGCTTAGGAGTTTAATAAAAATCTGCACCAAACTGGTTGGTTAGAGGGTCGACGACGAAAACTATCATTATATGAGAGAGAAATAAATTGATTATACGACACTGGGTCGTATAAACTTACTGGTATAATCAATTTATTTCTCTCTCATATAATGATAGTTTTCGTTCTCTCTCTCTCTCTCTCTCTCTCTCTCTCTCTCTCTCTCTCTCTCTCTCTCTCATTGAGTAGTTTTCTCTGACGATGCATGTGGTAGCTTTGCAGGAAGGAAACCAGTGGTTTCAAACCAACACTTACCGGGTTATGGGGGGTTATGTGTTCTACTGCAGGAAATTAAACGAAACTCCAAGAGAGATTGAGAAACGTACCATTTAATAGTGAATTCTCCGAGTCTAGATCTTTCCGGAAGGAATGTGAAAGAAGCGACGCTGATGTCTATTGTCCCCTTTGGAGTTACATCTGTTGGGGAGCTGTAGAATAGCAACTGGCATGTCTTGTCATCGTGTAGAAACCAGAATCTTGGGAAAATGTGGTGTATTAGACGAGGGGGAAATGTGGTGTATTAGAGGAGGGGGAAATGTGGTGTATTAGAGGAGGGGGAAATGAGGTGTATTAGACGAGGGGGGAATGTGGTGTATTAGAGGAGGGGGAAATGTGGTGTATTAGAGGAGGGGGAAATGTGGTGTATTAGAGGAGGGGGAAATGTGGTGTATTAGAGGAGGGGGAAATGTGGTGTATTAGAGGAGGGGGAAATGTGGTGTATTAGAGGAGGGGGAAATGTGGTGTATTAGAGGAGGGGGAAATGTGGTGTATTAGAGGAGGGGGAAATGTGGTGTATTAGAGGAGGGGGAAATGTGATGTATTAGAGGAGGGGGAAATGTGGTGTATTAGAGGAGGGGGAAATGTGGTGTATTAGAGGAGGGGGAAATGTGGTGTATTAGAGGAGGGGGAAATGTGGTGTATTAGACGAGGGTGAAATGTGGTGTATTAGAGAAGGGAAAACAAGAGGGATAGGATGAGAAATTAATTTGAACCTGAGAAAATTGGGTGTTAAAGCTGAGGAAAAGAGATGGAAAACTAGGAGTTGGGTTAGAAAGGACGAAATTGTGTTTATTTTGGGAACTAAAACTGAGTGATGAGAGGTGTGTACAAACTCAGACAAAGTGTGGAAACTGAAGTCGCCGTGAATCCACGCAGGTCTGTCCACACCCCTCCCCTTTTTTAACAGACATGCATTTGAACTTGCGTGTGTGTGTGTGTGTTCGTCTGTAGGAGTGTGTGTCTGTAGGAGTGTGCGTGAGTGTTCTGTAGAAGTGTGTGTGTGTGTGCATGTGCATGTGCGTCTGTAGGAGTGTGAGTTCTGTAGAAGTGTGTGTGTGCATGTTCGTCTGTACGACCGTGTGTGTGTTTGAGAGATGCTGGAGCGAGCAAGCAGGAGCAGCCGGTAACGGTTGAACTCCGGCAGCTACTACGCGCACTTTCACTCACACTCGCAGTTGTGAGTATAACGGCGTTGCGATAGCGCCCCGTGTCTCGCGCGTTACATACAGTACCCACAAATTGTAAGTTGTGAGCGATGCTGGATTTGTGGGAGCGGGGGCGGATCTTTTCACCCCTCCATTTCCTATATCCAAGGCTAAAGCCAAAATCTCTCTAGGATACTTAAAAAAGCAAGCCTTCCTAAAAACATTGCACTTCTTGAGAGGAGAAAATGAGAAACGTGAGCCACACGTGACGATAGATACAACACAAGGCTGCAACAGTCTAGTGAAAGTGGCTGTCTAATTCAAACCAACAATTAATTTTAATTTCTGTAGAACATTCTAAACCCATCTGCCACAACTTTCTACCAAGTATATCTCGGTGTCTCCACCATCTCTCACCGCATAAAGGAGGGTTAGAAAAAACCAGGATAATTCACATTTTCCCAAAATGACAGGGAAACAGTATCACCGAACTCTCCTCAAAACTCCCTTGCAGTATTATTCAAGTATCCATTTCCTACCTACTACACACACAAATAGGAGAATGAAAGGGGCTTAACCATCACCCTATTTCCTCTCTTCTAGGTCTATGACATAATATAATATCCGGTTCTTGTTATGTTCTAACCCTCCTTTGCAGGGTGTGGTGAGAGAGGGTTGAGCCTAGTTTCATGCCCCACGATTCGGGCCTACGTCAATCGACATATAATATCAGCATATATAACTCCCATAGGTGTCAATAGAATATATTTAAATCCTCCCCTCCCTATCTCTCTATCTCTCTATCTCTCCCTCTCTATCTCGATATGAAAATGAAACCATTTATTGGGAGCACTTGAGAGGGTGGTGGCGTTAAACGGGGTATTTAAACAACCTCCCCTCCTCACACACTGATGACGTTAGTGAACAAGGTGTGACCATCAAGACACTTGTTATAATCCAGTTCGCCAGATTTTAGTGTTGAGAAACAGGCAAGTTTTATTTGGCTGACATAAGTCCGAAAAACATTAAAGGGATACTGACATGTTCAAAAAATTTTGACTTTTTCAACGATCCTGGGTGTTGTAACTGGTTGGGAGATAAAAATACGATGAGTCGAAGTGCGAACTCTCTACTCCCTCTCGTTCTCAAGATACAGGGCCCCACCTTTTATCACTTCTTAATTAGTTTGGGTATAGAGGGAGAGCCGTATTGCAAATTACATGTAAACATGAGTATGTTTATCTATCAATATCTCAACTTTCACATGCACGATTTTGATCGGATTTTTTTCTGAAAGTCAGAAATGTTTAAAATTTTTAGTATTTTCATATGATGTATCAGAATCATAAATGAATCAGTAAATAAACAAGTAAACTTTGCAGTTTGAGGTAAACTGGAGTGAATTGTCAATTAGACCCAATTATTATCAATTAGAGCACTTTGCCGACCTCTGAGGACTTGTAAAAGTTGCTCAAGTGATTCAACGTATCAAAATTAGTGTTTAAAGTGCCCTCACACGATCTTTTAGCATTTCCATTTGAAAAATGCAATTATTGCCAATTAGACTGAATAATGCTCAATTAGGACACTTTCTTCACCTCTGACGGCTTGGAAAAGCCGCTTACGTGATTAAGCGTATCAAAATTAGTGGGGATAGTGCTCTCACATGAACTGATAGCATTTTCATGCGATAAGTTACAGTTACGATCACTTAGACCCGATTATGCTCAATTAGGGCACTTTTTCCACCCCTGAGCGCTTGCCAAAGTTGCTTATGTGATTCAACGTATCAAAATTAGTCGGGTATAATGGTTTTGCCTTTTATACCTATTAGTTGCCTAAATTTTTCAGTTTATACTCTCCTAGGATACAGTATTCATTTCAGGGCTGAATAGTTAGTAACTATTGAATTTTTTATTGACTATGGGCTAAATATCAACAATTAGTGTGAATAATTGAGCAAATCCAGCAAAATCTGAATGACATTAGTTACTGAATACCATGATAATATCGTTCTAAGAAAGCATACATTTCAAATAAATCATGGTCTTGCTTAGGTATAGTTCTAGCTATTCATGACAAGACTAGAGACAAACGGAAACCAAAATCGAAAACTAGAAGTGGTCTAAAAGTTTTCAGAAAAAACCCGGTCAAAATCGCATGTGTAGTAGCTGAGATAATGACATATAAACAGGCTCGTGTTTACCTGTAATCTGTAATGCTGGTCTCCTCCTCTTACCCAAACCAATTAGTGGGTGTTAATATTTGGGACCCTATATCTTGAGAAGTAGAGGGAGTAGAGAGCTCGGACTTCGACACAACACATTTTTTCTCTCAGATGATTTGATTGAGCTATGTTTTTATAAAATTTGTGATGGTCGATTTGAACATGTCAGTATCCCTTTAAATACCCCAATGAGGCCCATGTTGTAACGAAAAAGCATGAAAAAGCGAATGAATGTTGCAGTTTAGGGAATTAAAATTCAATTATAACTCCCCCGAAGTCTGAACTATAATAATTACTCGTACCCAACAATTTCAAATGAATTTACTCACTTTTGCCACGTTTTATAGAGGCCCATAGGGCCCATGGGCATATACTTCTGTAGGTATCCATGAAGTTTTATCTCAACCTTCTGTGGTCCATCTTCAGTCATGTGAACCCCTAGAAGAGGGAGGGAGAGGGATGAGAGGGAGGGGGATGTTGTTAAATAGGACAGGGAGAGAGGGAGGGAGAGGGATGAGAGGGAGGGGGATGTTGTTAAATAGGATAGGGAGAGAGGGAGGGAGAGGGATGTTGTTAAATAGGACAGGGACAGGGGGAGAGATGTGGTTAGATAGAACGGGGAGAGGAGGTGGGATCATGGAACCGGTAAAAGTAAGGTCTTGGGAGTGTTGGTTAGGAAACAGATTCATGATCGGGAGAGGGATGGTGTTGGACACGAATAAACGAGACAGGTGCTCTTAGTGAAACAAATAGTTTATGGGGAAAAGTTAAATATAAAACATAAACCAAATATCACGGGGGGAGAGGGGATCAGTTTGGGGGGAGAGGATGGAGCTGCACACGATTAGAGCGCAAAGAGAGAGAGAGAGGATGTGAGAGAGAGAAGCACCAGATAGAAGAAGGAACACAACAACAACAACAATCATCACTGCGTGTGGATATTTTCTGCACTCTTCATTTGAAGTCCCGGTCCCCACCGCTATCATACCTCCCTCCACCACCACCTCGCCTTCGTCCACCGTTATAACGACCGCCCCGTCCAGAGTTGTCCCGGTCAGTGTTGTTGTACTGTTTCCTGGGCCCGCCCCTGGAACCCCCCGGAGCGACCTTCTTCTCCTCCACATTGAGACGTTGCTCCCGGAGCATGTACTGTTTCCCTTTCCTCACACTACCCAGGATCTCCTGGACAGTATCCTCCCGGTCAAAGATAACAAAACCAAAGTTGTTAGGGGTGACCCGCACCCCAATAACATTTCCATACTGGCCAAAGACCTCTCGGAGGTCACTCTCTCCCGTGTTCCTGGGCAAGTTGCCAACAAAGATCTGCTGGGAGTTGGGGGCCTCCTGTTTCGGGGGACCTCCAGGGCCCTTCTCCCAGGAGTTGGGCTTCCTCCGCGGCTTCTCAGACCTCTCCTCCCGGTGGAAAGGCTGGAAGGGAGTCTCCTTCTTGATTGGGTGGTCTCCCCTCTCAGCGGCAGGTTCCACAGGTTTAGGTGCGGCAGGTTTGGGGGCAGCAGGTTTGGGAGGTGTGGATGGGGCAGCGTTGGCTGTACCAGATGAAGCAATGGAAGCCCATGAGACAGGTCCCTTGGGTACAGGGGGTGTCTCAATAACAGGCTCAGGCACAACAGGTTCAGCGACCACTGGGGCAACCTCCTCTACAACCTCAGGCTCCTCAAACTGCTCAGGTTCAGGTTGTTCCTCCTGGACAGGAGGTTCAGGTTCAGCAGCCAACACAGCAGGTTCAATAACAACCTCCTCCTCTTCTTCTTCCTCTACCTCAGGTTGCTCAGGTGCTACAGGCTCGTGATGGTTACCATTGGTTACCTCCGGCTCCATGACAACCTGCTCCTCAGGCTCCCTGGAGATCATGACATCATCTTCCTCAGGACCACTACTCAGACTCGTCTCATCCTCCACAACCTCCTCCTCCTCTTCTTCTTCTTCTTCTTCTGGCTCACTGCCAAATACCTCGTCCTGATACCGGAAGATATCGTTGTGGACGTAGTACTTGCGTGGTGCCTCCGATCCCAAAACAAAGGTCTGCATGAACCGTCGGGGCATCTTGCCAGCGTTAGACAACTCCCCGGACACCTGCACAACAACCCCGTTGTGGATGGTCGGCTGGCTGTCAACATGTTTTATCTTCGTCCTGCAATCCTCGAAGTTCAGACTCATGATCTTGTCGTGGATGGCCCGCTGTCCGGTCACACACTCCGCTGTCTCATCGGCCTGGTTTCCGTGGACAAAGGTAGATTGCTCCAGATAAAAGCGGTGCAGTTTGTTGGGATTATCATGGAGGAGGGTGTAGTAACACCTTACAAACTCCCGCCCAATACAATGGGGACTTAGGTTGTCTGGGAAATTACTTTTCACTGGCATGGCGGCTTCAGTACGAGCGTTTCCGATTACTTGATCCATCTTCATCTTTAGCTATATAAATCTGATGCCATACAAACCCTACAGTCCTAGGAGGGAGAATATTGGGGTTGAGTAATCAGTAATACATGTAGCAAGTATAACGTGTGTCATGTAGTAGTATAACAAGTAGTAGTTGCGGCGTGGGAATGGGAAGTAGAGAGGTGGGATACTGGATAGAGAGAGATAGGGGAGAGTGAGAGAGAGAGAGAGAGAGAGAGAGAGAGAGAGAGAGTGAGAGAGATAGAGGGAGAGAGAGGAAAGAGAGATAGGCAGAGAGTTAAAAAGATACGGAAGCACTAAACACAGTTGGTTAGCAGTTTGCACACAGGCACTTATACACACTGGGGAGAGAGATAGGAAAACTGAGGTTATACACACTGCTGCAACCAGAGAAAATAGGAAGCTGTGTGATAGCAACCTCAAAATAAGGGGTTAATGTTTACCAAGCAAAGCAGAGATTAGGTTACAAAATGTGTTATCAAGCTGTGAGTGGGACGCCTTGTATTCAGTACCAGAGCGAGGAGAGAACTTTAGTTTAAATTGGTAGGAGCTAAGCATGAGGTTCGATGAAGTAAAAACGCAAGCCATTAGTCACCCGCTCACATCACAAATGTTGTGGTTCTAGTCTCCGGAATTGTGTTTGTCTTGACTTTGCTAACATCATGATCACGTTCGCACAACTTTTGATGGTAGGAGGGGGTAGGAGCTAAGGTGTCAGTCCAAGTGAAAGGCCAATTTATATTTAGGCGAGCTAAACATGTGGCATGCGATAACTCGAATAAATATTGGTTGGTTTGAATCTTATCAAGAACTGATACAATTCTTGGGAGATATTATTCGCCATGGATCAGCGTCCCGCACCTTTAGGGGTAGGATTTTACTTGAACGATAACTGAAGGGCGAAGACAAGTTATCTTTATATAGTACACTACGAAACTCAAAAACCGAATTTTTATTGTCAGTCACATTGCAATTGAACTATTTAGTGTTAACTAGCATTAGCTGGAAGCTTCACAAACACAACTTGCTAAATTACAATTAAAAGTACCCCCCAAAAAGTCCGAAATCGAACCAGAAACCACGTTTTTTTTCAAAATTTAGGACATGGACCAGCTTAGCCCCTGTCAGGCATTGTTAATTCTTAGTAGGTCCATTCACAGTAGATTTCAGGGCATGCTAAAGTAACACGGAAGGAAAGTCGAAAGAGGGAAAATAAAAGGAACACGTGTGCGGGTGTACCATAGGTATATTGTGTTAGGACACGGAGAAAAGAGGTAGAGACACAATAAAGAATGGCTGCATAATTCACGAAAGAGGGAAAAGGAAAAAAACGAAAAAAAAGAGCTCAGAAACAGGAAGAGAAAAAAACTTGATTTACAGAACTTGAGCGCGCGGCGCTGATGAACCACGCGTTTTTAACGACTTTTATTTGTAACGCGCCAATTTATTTTAAGAAGCGCTGCATTTCAGAAGTTTCAAAAAAAGTTTCGAAATTTAAGAATTTTTTTTAAATTTCTGAAAAAATTTTCGAACATGAATCCTAAAGTCGGATTTTTTGAAGTTGTCACCCCCCTTTTCGTGCGCGGAATGTTTTTGCGCGTCACATCACATGTTAACGTGTGGCGTGCGCGTCAAAATTGATAAATTTCACATGCGCGGTCATTTTGGGGTGACAACTTCAAAAAATCCGACTTTACGTAAAAGGAAAACGTTAAAATCTGGGTGCCTTTCATTGCTAACAATTCGTAGTTTTTGCGCGCGCGACGGGTTAGGGCTATCCGTTAGGGTCTGGTTAGGGTTTGGTTTGGGGTTATCGGTTAGGGCTATCGATTCTCTAACAGATACCGTTTAGTTTACTCAAATTGGCCATGTGGTTGCGTGGCTATAGCCGTTTGAAAAAAGTCGGTCTAAGTGTACTCTTTTGGTAGCGCGCACCTGTAAACAGGCTGCAAGGCACCCAGATTATAATCGCGCCCTACGTAAAACCCTTGTCTACTGTCTTGCTACACTTCAGGACTCCCCGTGTTATGTGGGATTTCAGTTCCAACTACCAGTAACCCCACGGGCCACGACCCACTTGTCATCGCGTGGCCCCGGCCCGTCGAGCCTCGGGCCTCCTGCCTCGACCAGGGTCCGGGAACACAGCTAGGACAATGGACATAAAGGAAGCTGGTGCCGGATCGTTGACACTGCCTACTAATGGTGGAGGATAATATTAGACCTGCCTCGACCCTGCTATATAATAGCATTTTGATCTAACCCCTCGTGTGCTCCACAATAAACTATTCGTGATGCTGAACTCTATTATTACCTATTAACCGTGTGTGTCTCATCTGATATTATGTCTGTTGTTATTATTTTGATGTTCACTTGTACCTGTTTGTTTATTTATTTATTTGACTGTTCTTTTGTTTGTTTGTTTGTATGTATGCTTGTTTGTTAACTTTCTTGTTTGCCTGTCTGTTTAGTGTTAACTTATTTGTTTGTTTGTTTGCTTATTTATTTGTTTGGTTGTTTGTTTGTTCGTTTTGTTTGTCTGCGGGCTGTGTTGGTTTGTTTGTGCACTTTTTCAAAAGCCGTTGTATCTCAGTTATTTAATTGTGCAGTTTATGCTGATGTTATCTGCCTCATTGTATCGTGAACTAGCTTAACCCGCTTTAGGTAACCGCTGGTGCTTTCACATCAGCCTTGTAGCTTATTTTTTATATCTATTTATATTAAATATGTTTGGTGTAAGAGCGGGACAAGGTTTTAATATTTTTATATTGACTTTGTGATAAATAGTGATTAAACTTAAACTTAAACTTAAACAGTGTCGTTGGGGGTAGGGGGTCAAATTTGACCCTCTTAAATTTATTGTCGCATTGTAATTTGTACTGATTATCGTTGCTAAATATATTAACATCTCGTAGATGCAATGGTGGTTGTTGATGATGTGCCTGTTGTTGGTGCAGGTGAACGCGTGTAAAGATGAAATGGTATCCTACGCCAACAAGAGCATAACATCACTCAACCTAACAAGTCTTGAGGTCAGCAGAGCCAGTGTAAGCTCTGAAACGGACTGTAGTGATGCATGCTGTCTGCTGGATAGCTGTCAGATGGCCCTCTTTTCACCGGCCATAGAGGAAACTGACAATTGTGTGTTTTACGAGTGTGGGTCCCGTTGTACTGAGGTCGACAATAATGGAACTGTTCTTATTGTGAAGAAACATAAACAAGGTCAGTATTGTTTAGACTCTCCCCACATCTTTACCAAGTAAAGTTTCACCATATCCATGCCCCTTGTTATGGTTTTTGTCATTAGTATAGTCCAGTAGATGAGTTGTCTAACCACTATTACTACCTGTTTCTTCAGAAAAAGTAAAATTCAAATTGGAAAGTTCTACGAAGAAGATAGTTGATCTTCGCCCGGAGAGTAACACGTTAGTTTAGCACTTAATTTTGTTACATATGTATTTACTAATAAATTGCATTGCTCGAGCAATAAACTAACACCTGGCTGTGATTAGTAAATCATTAATAATACTCTATTCGCAGAGCTATCAACGTATCGACCGGCACTGCCATCACACTCCTAGTTGTTGGAGTCGGGGCATTTCTCTCCATCGTTGGATTATTTATTGCTCGATGTTTCGATACCCCACGGAAACAATACAGCCGAATTGACTTTTTGATGAATGATTTTGATGATTAAAAAACTGCCAGAATTTATTTAAATATTTAAATCTTGTTGACATGTGTGTGTGTAATTCTTGAGAACTATATGTTTATTATTTTAAGTTGTTGAATGCGTTGATCGCTTAAAGTTATTTATTGAAGCATTTGTTTTCTTCTTGCCCCAGACTGTATAATACCCTTTCTAACTACTCCTCCATCCCCTTGGTTAGAACTCTCCTGATGCCCCTGTGCTTCAAATGCACACAAAGGAAAGCTTGTGTTGACGCAAAGATTCTGGCCCGAGGAGGCGGGGTTCGGTGGGACGACCCTGAGACGATTCAATTTGAAAAGTATCTCTATAAGATGAACCCGCTTTGTGCACCCTGTACTGCGATAGTAGCAGCCGATGGGTCACCCTCTTTCTCTCCTACCAAAGCTAAGAATCCTGTCACCAAAAAGGGACGAAGGGGGAGTCGAGCTGGTGTAATTTTGATGTTCATTGCCGGTATTGTAGCTGTAGGATTGGTTGTTTTTATACCTGACATTGGTCCACAAATTCAGACATTTTATAAGGACAATTTAGAGGGGGTAATAAACAGTGATAGCATGGCCAGATTCTACAATTATTCAATGCAATACTACGTTGTAGCTACAACACACATTTCCAACACCGCCCTCTCCTCTCCCCTCCTTGACCACTTCTTTACCTCCCTCCTAACCAACACCGACTGTCAGCTCCACACTGGTGTGATCCTCCTTCACCTACTATTTCTCCTGATCCGCTACCACCACCTCCTAGCAATGATCCTAACCGCCCTCTCTACCTCCCTTCTTCTCTGGGTCGATATCCCGGGACAGGAGTTTTACCTCTCTGTCACACGATACACCCTCCTCTCTATCTCCCTACTCCTCCTTCTCACCAAGAAAACAACTGTGGTTAGGGAGTGTAAACAGAGTAATGGACGGGGCCGTGCAGTGGTGAAGGTTCACAGATCCCCCAAGAAACACAATAGTTTGTCTGGGACTCTCTTCAGTGAAGATGAAGAACCACCAACACCCCTGGCTGGCAGGATTACACCCATGAAGGATGTTAGACAGCGGTTAGATGTCCTCAAGATATCATCCTCACCCAAAAAGCAGCCCAAGGTGTCGCTGAATTTGTCAATGAGCAGCCCGCTGTCACCGGCCCACCACAGGAGGGCCTGTATCCGACCTGCCAGTTTTTCACCGGATCGATCACGGAATGATTTATCACGTAGCTTGATAGAGGAGGAAGAGGAGGAGGATGAAGTGAGGTCTCTTCAGAGAAGGAGCAGGTTTGATTCGGTTGACGATTCGTTTGAAGAGAAGTCACCTCCTCAAAAAGCGGACCCTCCTGCCCCGGAGCAAAAACTTCCCGTGACACCCATACTTGTTGCCCTTGTAGCGTCCGTCGTCCTGAACTATTACTTTGTTGTAACATATGTAGCCATGGGACAGTAGAAAGTTCAGACAAATTCATTATTTCTTTTTGACTCTGGGCTATTAAAATGGGAAAGAAAATGATAAATTTTCAATTTTTTAATGGGCCGACCTTTTTTATCGCTCACCGTACGCACGGGTTCCGAACAGCACTTTTTTATTTTCTGTATAACTTTATTCCTTTCCAATCACCCCGAAGCCTCATGTGTTTTATTTATTCCAGAGTGTTGACAGTAATGAATGGGTGGAACTAGCCCTAAACACATGTGGGCTCACACTCTTTCCGACACTTACCAAACATTCCTCCTTCAGGGTTTGTTTTTTTCCCTCAGATTTGAGTCACCTCGGACCTGTTGACACTGAGCTGTGAAAGCACTCTACTACGGTTAACCTCTTTCTATCTTTCTCTCTTTATTTTTCAATCTCTCTTCTCGGATCAATACTTATACACTTGTTACACTGCTTCCAAAAGTTGTGAGTGTTTTCAACACCTAGCACTCACATATATATATCCTCACTTCGACTCTCTCTCCAGCTATCTCTATCTCCCTCTCTCTCTCTCAATCCCTCCCTCTCGCTGTGTGTGTTGTTCTGTGCGGGTATGAGTTGCCCTACCTATGATTACCTCCTTCTCAGTTCCTTTGAATTCACCTGTGATGGAAAGAAGACCCAGGAACCGCAGGAAATTATCGAGTTTTGTGTCATGAAATACTGCACTAAAACATGCACTGTCACAGACAAGTAGGTTGAACTCAGCTAATACTACCACGCGAGGTGCCCCTTTTTATACGTACTGATCTAACATCCAGTGCTTTTGAACGGTCCCATTTCTGCACTGAGATCTCTTCCGCCACAAATCTCCTTATATCGCTTTGCATAGTCTGAATCGAATCACTAACAAACCAACAAACTCCCCTTCTCCTACTCAGGTTCTATACATTAGTGAAGCCTCTCCACCCTGTCAACGAATTCCTCAGTTCCTTTTGTAAGATGTTGACCTGTATAACTGATAGACGGCTAGTATCTGCCCCCGTCCTTCCTGATGTCCTCCATGACTTTGATAGGTGGATGTGGGCACAGGGTCTTCATCAGAAACGGTAGGATGATGATATATGTTAGGTTACAAAATCATCCCAAAACAGTCTTATTTCGTAATCAAGAATGTCGTGACCGAATCCCTACCAATTACCATATAATATGAAACTTTTATTTCTTGTGCGCTAATTTTTTGATTTTGACAGATTTCTTTCTTCGGGCAGGTTTATTTTTGTGCCCTTTACTCATTTTGAGTTGCAGCACCTGCTTCTCGAGCAGTGTCGTGTTATGGGCTACCACTGCCCTGCTTACTTCTTTACATGGCTTCATCTCCAGGATATTTCTACTGCCTTCCACGCTAAACAGGTGGGTGTTTCAGAGTTGACTTCAGACTACTTCAGTTGACAGCGTTCCATTTTGTTGTCTTCAAAAAAGGGGTTTTGAATCTTGCTCATTTTACCTACCAAACTACTTATCCAAGTTTCAAGGTTCAACCATATCAATATGCATATTTTTGTTGTACAAGTTCCCATACCCCAGGTGTCAAAGCGGCCGGCGGTAAAGCAGATAAGGAGACAGAACTCCCAAACGATTCTCAATGCTTTTGGTATCAAGCAAGTGGGCCGCCCTCACTCTGCGGTATGTGTATAACGATGGGAGGGGTATGCTTAGAGCGGGTATATGCAGTTGTTGGGTTGGTAGTAGACGCCCAATTACGATGTGAGAATATCATATGCAGTTCTGTGTGTGTGTTCGCGGGGTATAAATATGTTCGGTGAAGTGTCTGTATCTGACCAACCTGTTATACTCCAAGCTACTATTCTACTTATTCCAGACTCTGCCAAACTTGAAACTACTAATTTTAACCTTCATCTCTCTCCCAGGAAGATAACTGTCTGAACACTGCGAGTCTGGTAACCAGTATGTTGGAGAAAGGAGTGGTATTGGGGGACCGAGAGTGGAGGACCCACCTGCCCAGATCTGTATCCCTCTCAGAGGACCTAGAGGAACAGGCCCAGTTGGATCCAGTGGATCTAACCGAGAGGGAGTTGAGAGAGGAGGAGGCTGCTCTATTATTTGGTAGGATCGGGAGGGACACTCCCAACAGTCGGTCTACCACCCCTGGAGGGAGGATGACACCTCTTAGTAGAGGTCCAACACCCTCTGGTGGTAGGGTGACACCAGGAGGCAGGGTGACACCGGGTGGCAGGGTGACACCAGGTGGTAGGGTGACACCATCCACTACTAGTAGTAGGAGGGTGTCAGCTCCAGTCAATGCTAGGAGCGTGTTCGATATGTGGAAAAAACAGGCCGCTGCCTAAAGGAAAGAAAGAGAAAGGGAGAGAAATATTGAGGCAGTGAACTTTAGTGCTGTGAATCAAGATGTAGAAAGAAATAGAAAATGTTGAATTGAAGGGATGATCGTAGACACTTGCCATTCAAACTGTTTAGAGACTCTATATGGAGAGAAAATTTTACGAGCTTTTACTGTGTGTATTATTTGTGTTTGAAAAATAGTTTTAGCTTTATTCTGTTTTGGCAGTTATATTGTCCTCAGTGTCTCTTCGTTAAAGCAATCTCACAACAATAATTATACTCCTCTGATCACTCCACGCCTGGTAGCTAACCACATCACGCCTGGTAGCTAACCACATCACGCCTGGTTTCTAACCACATCACGCCTGGTTTCTAACCACAACACACTTCTAACCACATCACGTTTCTAACTATATCACGCCAGGTTTCTAACCACATCATTCCTGGTTTCTAACCACATCATTCCTGGTTTCTAACCACATCACGCCTGGTTTCTAACTACATCTAATATCCTGGTTAATGGTTTCTAACCATATCACATCGCATTTCTAACCACATCACGTCTGGTTGCTAACCACATCACGTTTCTAACCACATCACTGCTTTCTAGCTCGAGATGTTAAGTCGAGTGGTGTTGGCTGCTCGGTGTTCAGTGCCTGTCCGGCTCATCAATACAACTACAGATGTAACCCACCTTGGGAACAGTGAGAAGATGCAAACTGAGATATCAACTGTACCTAACAATCAGGCAGTAAGTAGATGTTAGTGGTGCTACGTGTTCTCTGGCTTCACCACCCAATATGGTCGGTATCTGCTCTGCGAGGGACATGTTTTTCATAGTGTTTTTTGCGAATCCAACATTCCACTACTCTCCGTCCTACCTCACTTCTTTACTCTCCCCTCCCCTCTAGAACAACAACCTGACCCGAACTGTCGGCTTTCCAGAAGAGGAACAGGCCCGAGTTGTCCAGATATTCAGGGCTGCCAAGAATGTGATGCAGAGTGGGAGTCATGGTTCCAACAAGTGGAGGCTGAGGTGGGATACCCAGGAGAGGTATGAGAACCCTCTCATGGGATGGGCCTCCACCGGGGACCCCCTGTCTAATTTGCAGCTGGAGTTTAGTTCTGCACAGGCTGCCATTAACTACTGTGCTAAATACGGTGAGAGCTTTTACTGGAGTTTTTTTAACGGAATTCGTCAAGTTCACCATATAAACGAAAATGCCTATTATCTATACGGGCTATCTAAACTATCCGGGATTATACATACCCCCTTACCCCTATACCTACCCCTATATATACCCTATATATACCCCTATATACCCCTATATATACCTACCAAGTTCTTTCTTCAATTCTGATAGGAAAGTTAGAAACACACTCGTGATATGAATTAACACTCCGTGTTCCCCAGGTTTCGAGTACGAGGTGGTAGAGCCTAAACCAGTGTCCAAGAAGAAGAAGTCGTACGCCCAAAACTTTGCCTGGAGTTCTCACACACGAATTGTCACCAAATGAGAGGAAGAGAGAGAGAGAAAGAACTCAGTTGCAATATCGCCCTGCATATTGTGGGGGAAATAGTTATTGAAGCGAGAGAGAAGGAGTGAGAGAGAGAGAGAGTGAGAGAGAGAAAACCACACGGTAAAATAGTTACTGGATCTTGTAATTGTGTTTCTTGTAACAAAATCCCCAGATCCGTCTCAATCTCTCTTCGTTACCCTCATTGTGCGAGTCTTGACCCCCCCCCCCTTACATACACACTTCTTATTGCACTTGAGCACCTCCATATTCCTTCTCCCCTCCCATTACTATTCAACTGCCCTATTTCGGAATAATTTATTCCTTTTGTGCTGTTTCCCCCGTTGAGAAGGGCGTAGTTTTTTATTTCCACATTCCACATTCCTCGTTCCTTTTCTTTTATTCCCACCATTCCCTACAACCCGCCACCTCTTAGCAGTAACCACCACCATCAGTAACCACCTCCCTCCCCTCTGCCTAGCCGCCACATCTTAGCAGTAATTAACCACCTCCCTCCCCTCTGTCTAGCCGCTCATCATGTCAGCTGGTTCGGTAATGAAGGGGGATAAGGGTAACATCGCTAAAAGATGTCAGGAGAGTCTAGGAGAATTCGCTGCTAAGTTGTATGCCCAGCTGTACAAAGAAAAGGGCAACATCTTCATCTCTCCCCTCAGTATTGCAGCCTGCCTCCAGATGGTGTATCACGGTGCGGGGGGTCGGACTAAGGAGCAAGCAGCTGAAGCTATGGGAATCCTAGGGATAGAAGATGGAGATGTGTTGGAGTTTTACCGGGATTTGATTGGAGAATTGAGGAAGGCTAACACAGACAATGTTACTCTAACGCTGGCTAACAAGGTTTGGATAAAGGAGGACTTCCCTGTTCTAGATTCTTATAGAAACACCTTGGTGGAAAGTTTTGATGCGGAGCTAGCACGAGATCCCTTTACTGATGCTAACGCCACTGCTAAAGATGTCAATTCCTGGGTGGACGGGAGGACTAAGGGTATGATAAAACAGCTGATAGATCCCGGTATGATTACCCCTCTAACTCGACTAATCCTCTGCAACGCAGTCTACTTCCTTGGTCTCTGGCAGATTCCATTCTCCCGAACCAAGGATGAGGAATTCCATCTATCCGCTAAGGAAACAAGAAACGTTCCTATGATGAGTCTCGATGGCAACAAAAAGTTCCGATATGGTGAGACGGAGACAGCTCGATATGTCCTACTTCCATACAAGGGTGACAGGAGTTTGTCAATGATGGTAATCTTGCCCCAGATGCCGTTTAAACTTGGAGCAGTGGAGGATGAGATAGTAAAACCTGGAACCATCGCATCCTGGTACAACAATACATCCATGAGAGATGTCAATCTGAAACTGCCCAAGTTCAAGATGGAAGAATCTTATGATTTGAAAAAGATTTTACAGCAAATGGGAGTTGGGGATATGTTTAGTAGTTCGGAGGCTGATTTCTCTTCAATTAATGGTAAGTACTGTTGTATGTTGTGTTTTTGTTTTGCATGTCAATCAAACGGCTCATCTGCTGAAACTGCTTCCGCCCATAAAAATCTGCATGGCTGGCCGCTCCCTATCTCTCTGAGTTACCTCTCTCTATCTATCACTCTGAGCTATCCCTCTCTCGCTCTCTATCTATCTCTCTGAGCTACCTCTCCCTCTATCTCTCAGGTGGTCTTCCTATCTCCAAAATTCGCCACACATGTGCCTTCCGGACGGACATTCCAGTTGTAAAATTCCAGTCATTTCGGTCGGTGCAACTGCGGCCAGTCTCACAGCGTCGTATCCTACCCTATAATAACAATTCAAGCAGCGACAGAAAGACAATAAATTATGACGTTATTGAGTTTACTGCAGATGAGCCGTTTGTGTGTTGTGTTCTTTTAAAGTCTCTACCCCTATTAGTGGGTCGCTGTAGACGGCCTACATTTTAAATATATATTTCTATCAGATCTCTGTAAATACTATTATAATATGTGGATATAAATGTAAATAAAAGACAGTTGGGTGATCGGATAACTGTTTATTAGCCTCATGTTTGATATTCAGAGTTTTTGTTATTCTCTCTGTGGCTGGACAAATGAATCAGACGGGTATAATGACGCTACCAGTTTCGAGGATCTACCTCTTCATCGGGCTACAAAAATAAATAGTGTTAATTATAAAATATATATAGTAAAAACTAAAATCACACACGTCAATCAAAATTATAAATCAGCACTTTAATAATAAACTAAACACTGTACAGAGGAGCAAGTCTCATATGATCAGTACAGAGTGAACTGAAGTTACCGTTACAATACAGCAGGTGAGATGAAGTGATAAACAAATAGGGCGTGCATGAGGTGATACACAAGGACTATCACAAATTAATACAAACTATTACGCACACAAACACACGAACCCACTGGACAACAACAACAACAGCAACTAAATATTAAATTAAATATCTCGTAAGTTCGGAACATTCCTCTTTATTGTTCATACCAGGTCTCAGAAACTGAGACCTGGTATGAACAATAAAGAGGAATGTTCCGAACTTACGAGATATTTAATTTAATATTTAGTTGCTGTTGTTGTTGTTGTCCAGTGGGTTCGTGTGTTTGTGTGCGTAATAGTTTGTATTAATTTGTGATAGTCCTTGTGTATCACCTCATGCACGCCCTATTTGTTTATCACTTCATCTCACCTGCTGTATTGTAACGGTAACTTCAGTTCACTCTGTACTGATCATATGAGACTTGCTCCTCTGTACAGTGTTTAGTTTATTATTAAAGTGCTGATTTATAATTTTGATTGACGTGTGTGATTTTAGTTTTTACTATATATATTTTATAATTAACACTATTTATTTTTGTAGCCCGATGAAGAGGTAGATCCTCGAAACTGGTAGCGTCATTATACCCGTCTGATTCATTTGTCCAGCCACAGAGAGAATAACAAAAACTCTGAATATTAAATGTAAATAACTTTTATTCTGTTACTTTAAACTCTGTGTCGCTGTCCTATATCACTCTGCATGTATGTGATCCCCCTCTCTCTCTCTGCAGGAGATTCTAATGATCTATATGTATCGGATGCAGTACACAAAGCAGCCCTCTCTGTCGACGAGAAGGGGACTGAGGCGGCCGCTGCTACGGGCATGATAATGATGACTCGGTGTGCCATGATCCCATCCCAGCCACCAGTCAAGTTTCATGTGGACCAACCGTTTAGTTTTGTTATTGCCCGAGCGGGGAAGATCTTGTTCTCTGGACGGGTTGAGGAGCCATCCTGTTAAAGGTGTGCAGAGGGGGCTGTGTGTGTATCCGATATATCTCTCTGATTAACTTGTACTTATTGGTAGCACGCTAACCCCTACCAGCCAACTTTGGTTGGGACGGGAGTGCGTGCGGTTACACATAACCAGCAAGGAGCAGATAGCGTGCTACCAACTATCACTATTGTAACCACTAGCCCACTTCCTAAATTGTAACCACTAACCCACTTCCCTTCCTATCAGGTGATGGTGGGTTTGTTTATCTCCGATGCCATACACAAGACTGCCCTGATTGTGGACGAATCAGGGAACAGAAGCAGCGGCTGCTACAGCCATGATGGCCACTTTCTGTATGGCATTTGAACCTGAGGAACCGGTTGAGTTTTTAGTGGACCAGCCCTTTATGTTAGCTGTTGTGAGGGTGTTCACCCCTGATAGCAGAAAGTGGAGGATTAACCCCCTGTTTATTGGACGTTGTGTTGCCCCTGAGTGTTGAGAGGTTTATTGTATAATCTTAGATGGTAATTGTTAGGTTTTTACATTCATTTATCGATGTTTATAATCACTGATTTTTCGCGTGAAATTGTTATGTATGCTATTGTAGATTTGATTTTCATTTTTCGTTTGATTAGATCAAGTTGTTTTACGCTTATCTAAAACCCGTGGAAACAGCACTCTGGAAATCCGATTCCGTTTCTGGGCAAGTTGAAATTCATCTGCGAATTGCTGCCACGAGTTTTCATCAAAAGGGTCTACCGAGGAGGGCCGTTTGGAGGGTTCTCGGCGCGGACAGGCCTAAACCACGCGCGCGTCGCCAGTCTGATTTATAATTTGAATTGGCGCTGACAAGGGTCATAATGCAGTTTGGCGCTGGAAAGGGCCTGACAACTATAACAGCGGCTTAGCACCGACAGTTGACAGTGTTTTTGTGAACGAGAATTCTCACCTAAACTGTCTAAAAGAACATGTGTGCTATAAAATCAGGAATAGGGAAAACTGGGGGAAACCTGGTCCAAGCCCCTCTCTAGTGAGTTTGGTTTTGAAATCAAACTTGGTGTTTCTAGAGTATTTATCCCCGGTTTCTTTCAGAGAAGTTCACAATATATACCCTGCATTGTAACTGGTCACTGCACAAATCTCTACACCACCAGCTAATTAAGAGAAGAAGGAAGGATTTCTTTCTCTAAAATCTCTCTGCTGTTGTGCTGTGTAATCTCCGTGTCGTCTGAGTCCCAAAAGATGATGGAGGGCAAAGTTTATAGGTCCTGGTGAGTCAGTGGGGAGGGTGAGTGGATCAAGTTTCAGAAACATCCTTCTCATAATCAAATCCCAACTCAATGAACCCCATTTTATCATGTGTGTGTGTGTTGGGTTGCCTTGTTCGACCCTCCCTCCCCGCGCCCCGGTTTTGAACAAAACAAGTGTTGGGCCAACTGCCAAGGCCAAGGACTCCATTCCAAGCTCTATACTACTAGTAGAAGTACTACTAGTACTAGTATTAGTAACATCCTTGACGCGAAAAAAGAGGGCGCGACGTGCCCAAGTAACCTCTTTGTTAGCTCCTGTGCTACTTTCATAGGCCACATATAAACGAAGTAGGAAACTAAATGACTAATAGTTTAGTCGGGTAGTCCCTTTGTCGACACTCACAATATTCACTTCCTAACATATCATTCATTAACCTGTACGGTTGTTTGCCCGTTGTGTCCTTTTGTGTGGCTTGCAACAGCTCCCTTTCCCAAAATCTTGCTGCCCGCATTGCTATAAGTAGGCATGACACCCCTCACCCCGTTTTTAGGCGTGACACCCCCTCACCCCGTTTTTAGGCGTGACTCCCTCCCCCTGTTGCCAGGAGTGACCACTGAACCCCCCCCCCCCCCCCGTTGCTAGGCGTGACACCCCCCATTACTAGGCGTGACCCCCATCCGGCATCGCAATCCCCCCGTTGCTACTTGCTAGGCTTGACCCCCATCCCCCTCCCCCCATTGCTAGGCGTGACGCGGACCACATGCATCGTTCAGAAGAGACCAGTCCCCTTCTTGGGACATCTGAGGAAAGAAGACAACAGGAATCTGGAGGATCTCGATTCTTTAATTCCCCGGCATTCGGTCTTATCCTTATCTCAATATCAGGTGAGATCCCTTCCAATACACTTCCACTTGGGCCCATTCCCAAAGTATTTCCCCAAGAACATACTTGGTAAATGATCCATGACACTCTATACAGCGGTATCGTATGGTGTCAGTGCTAGCCTGGTATCAATGGAAAGTGATATAGCAACACCCCTAGTGGTGTCATCCAGATTCCTTGGCACCTTCCTGTTCAATGTATTGGGTGAGTGGTAGTGAAACAGACAATGGAATGATCCGAAACAATCGAGATGAATCACTATTTTCCTATGCCCGAACCCCCCCCCCCCCCCCAACCTACCAACTCCTAATAGGTTGTATAATTGGCCGGGTTGATCTAAGAGTGGCAAGGAAGGACTGGAAGCTGGTTGCAGTCAGAACAGTGACAGGATTCTGTTCATTTGTCTGTGGTAAGTTACACATCACTTGAGTATGAATCTGCTCAAACAAATCATCTTGATCCCACATTAATATGACCCGATCCTCCAGACCTTGTTTAATTAACTTTAATTTGCCATGGCTACCTATAACTAATTACCCTAATTACTAGTTAATTAACATCAACAATTACAGGAACGTATGCCTTCCAGAATATGCCAGTGGGGGAGGCAACTGTGATAATTTCAATGGCACCTGTCTTTGTCGCACTCTTCTCTATGTGCCTTTTGGGCGTCCGGGCCAAGTAAGACAACTAATGACAACTTTGAGCTATATCTAGAAGAGCAACTAACAACTTAATGTGTTGCCAGGTGCTACAAGGTGCTAGTAGGAGGTGTTAGTTACACAAGGTGTTACATCATACATGACACCTCTGCAGGTGCTACCAGGTGATCTTGATTGTTCTGAGTCTGGGTGGAGTGGTACTGATTGTAGATCCTGATTCCCTTGCTAAAAATGATGGAACCCTCCCAAAACTTAACCTGATCGCTGCCACAGCTGCCATGAGTAAGTTGTAACATTTTTGTAACATTTTTAACGTGTGCAAAACATGTTTGTGCATGTTACATGTCTCAAAATGTTACGTGTCACCCCCCCCCCCTTCTGGAAAATATTGCATTGATTCTCTTTACTTCCATTTCTATAAACAATAAAAACCCAACAACCTCACGGGAAATTATTTCTCTCAAGGTCAGGCACTGTTCAAAAGTTTATCCTACATTTTTATAAAGAAGAGCAACAAGAGGGTTCACTTTATGGCCATGGTATTTTGGTACTCTCTGGTTGCATCTATCTTCACTATCACCTTTATTCTCATCATGTACTTCTCTCTGAAGACCGCAGGTACGTGCAGACTTTTATAATTGATACCATGTGCCCATTTTCTTTCATATAACATGCTCCAAGTCCACACTAGACTATATACAGTATTGGTCATCTCTAAGTCGATCTAAACAACGTTATCATCTCAGGGAAGAGCACGGCCTGGGTTGTGAACGAGGTAGATAGAACTGACATCCTAATTCTCTCCTCCATCTCCCTTCTCGGTTTCATCTCTCAGTTCACCCTGACAAAGTCAACCCAACTGATTAACACCACCACGGTGTCCCTGATAAGAAATGCGGATATCCTCGTTACTATGGCATTCCAAGTGTTTTACTTCCATGTTATCCCTTGTTGGCTGCAGATAACCGGTATGGTTATCATGGTGCTCTCTACTGTTGTTCTCCTGCTTACCAAGGACAGGCAGTGAGGAATAATATATTGTCTGTGAGTATCACTGTCAGGCCAATGCTCTGACAGGAGGAGCCCGAGCTGGGACAATGTCAGATCTTAGATCCTATAAAGACAAGTTCCAATGCAGAAATTGGGCTCAAAGACAGACGAGAATACTGCGAAAGCACGATACGAGTCATGATCAATGATGATACTGACCTATTTTTGTTGAAAACCATGAACATTATATAATGTGAATTTATTTAACCACCAAAGATATTAATTCCATTTAAAACCAATTATCCCCCTTTGAGAGAAATCAAAACTATCATATCCTCACGAATAAATTAAATTCGGCAACCGTATAACGATTACAACACGTAAAACATATCAGCTCAATTAAAAGATTCAACCACTCACCACCTTTAAACGATGGTATACAGACTACAGAGACAGAGTAGAGAAAGATATTACCAAATAAGGTTCCTCTCTACAGGCCCGGCAACATATGATATGGAGCGAAAACCACACCAGATAAACGAAGAAACAAACAGTCCGGCTGCCTCTAAAAAATTCCCAAAATATAATCAACCTGTGTAGGGTATAACTCAGTCCCATTGCGACGGGGCAGGGGGTAGTCAGCCCCTCATTCCAGGTTCAGTACCCATAAACTTGCAGATAATACTCAACATGACCTCGTCCGCTCCTCCCCCGATACTCATTAGTCTGAGGTCCCGGTACAACCTGCTCACAATCACGTCATCCGTGTACCCCATACCTGTGAAGGAGATGGTGGGGTGAGGGGAGAGATGTGGTGAGGGGAGAGGAGGGTTGGTGATTGAGGAGGAGTAGCTGGAGGGTAAATCACATTGGCATACTAGAAATTGAAATGTTGAAGCTGAAAGAAATAAAATTGAAGAAATTTAAATCTTATCGACACGTACCTCCCCAAAACTGAAGGCACCCGTCCGTGATTTGTCGTGCAAGTCGTGCAGTTTTTAGTTTCAACATGGTTGCTATGGCAGTGATATCCTCTCCAGCCAGATAGTCATCGATACACTTGTAATACAGGGCTCTGGTACACTCCAACTGATAGGAGGAAGGTTTGTTGAGTAAATGTTGAGTAAGGGGTGGGCGGGGTGGGGTGTACTTAAAAAAGGAGAGTCTGATATGTTGCTCATTGCTCATCCTTCTCTCATGAGTTTCAGTAAGGCGAGACCTCACACGTGTGTTCTTCGATAATGAATAACGGCACAAAATAAAAACTTCTTTACAACTCTTGTACCTCCGTTTGAAGCTCGGCAAGTTTGTAGTGAACATATTGGTTATCCAGGATGGATTTACCAAAAGCCTGTCTCTGGGAGGTATATTCTATCGTGGATTCCATGCAGATATCCATGGCTGCTATCGTACCCGCTCCAATATATCTGAAGGAGCATTATTATGGTGACTTACAGTTGTCATGGTGATTTTACAGAATTAACTTGCTGTACAAATTATCACATACCTAGTCCTACCATCTCGTAATTAGTTCGACGTAACGTGGATTGCGTTGGGAAAATAACGTGAAAACAACAAGAATTCGATTCTAACTCACATTCGTTCGTTTTGGAACTGCTGCATTTGGTAGGTGAAACCCTTTCCTTCCTCTCCAATTAGATGGTTGGCTGGTATCCTAGCATCTTCAAATGTTGTCTCAGTTGTATCAGACGCATGCATCCCCATCTTCTCTATCTTCCTGTGGTCAAGAATGTTCTTTATCGAATTGGTAGTGTGTCGACTGTCGCCATGAAACAATGTCGTCGGTGTTCGAAATCAATCTCGAACCCCGAAGATTGTTTGCCGTCCACACACTTGATCCCTACCTACACCCCCTTCTTTACCCTTTGCCCTTTACCCCCATCTCTTACCTGTGAACATTGACGCCAGGAGTATCCATGGGCAGTACAAACAGTGACTTGTTCTTGTGCACTGGACCCTCAGACGAGTTAGCCAGAACACACATCCAATCAGATTGGGCTCCATTAGTTGTCCACATTTTACCCCCATTAATCACCCACTCATCCCCATCCCTTCGGGCTGTTGTCTTCAGAGCTGCCACATCGCTACCACCTCCTACCTCACTGATACCCAGACACGCTACAATGTCCCCTGATATAGTGGGTTTCAAGTACCGTTCCTTTAGTTCATCGTTACCGTACTTGACGAGGGCAGGGGTGGCAATGTCACATTGGATTCCAATACCCATACCGACACCACCTGAGGTTATCCGGGCATATGCCTCGGCTGCTACCGCCTCGTAGCTAATGTCTAGGCCCATGCCACCGTATTCAACAGGTTTTGAGATTCCCAAGTAACCAGCATCACCTAGACAACGGGGGGTGGGGGGATTTAGTTGAAGGGATACAATTTGGTATTGTAGTTTTGGGCGGAGCGGGGAAACACGACACTAAAACTACTAACTCCCTGACTGTCTGGTCCCTGAAACCTTACTCAGAAAGGGATGATGGTACAAACCGAGCACTAACCAAGAATTTTGAAGACCTCCTTAGCAGGAAATATCCTATCTTTCTCCCACTGATCACACTTCGGGTTTATCTCCTTGTCTATTAACTTTATCAGGTTCTCTCTGAAGAAATACAGGGCATAAAATACAGATATCAAGCAAGTAAATTCATGACACAAAGAGAATGAAGACTAAACAGGGTGTTAGAATCATTAATTGAGGGTACAATATGGGTGATTACAAGAAAATAAATTGAGTAGTACCACTTACTTTAGAGCCTCGTGTTCAGGGGTCATAACAAATCCTCTAGAGCATGACACAGTACCGACCCTAGCAGGGCTGAGTCGGTGGAGAATATTCCGGGAGAGAAGGGAGACCATGATATTGTGTGCAGCAGAACAGAACTTCTAGTTCCAACTGAGCAGCTGGGAGGGAGATAAGAAGGTCATGCGATATATTTACACACGGGGGGAGTGTTTGGTATAACTTGACGTAACGGGGGCAGTTATAGTGATGGAGGGGTGAGAGACCTTAGATCCACTCTCAGGGAGAGAGAATTTAGTAAAAACACAGCATCTTATGGATGTTATAAATATATCAGAGTGTAAATGAGTTGTCAGAATTAGAGTCAAAACACTTTTCAACGGAAAGCTGATCGTCAACAAAAACTCTACAATTTGTCTCTCTATCTGAATTTTTATCACCCAGCTCCAGGTCTTTCTGTACAACTATATCTACACGCTAAAACACACACTTTACACACTCTGGGGTCTGATAAAACTATAAAATATGTTTAAGAGATCTGTTCACAAACTATATACATGCACCTATAGAATCGTGCGCTATAAAACATAAAATCAGGGTAAAATCTGGAATTATTAATGTGTAACACACATGGAGTAACCATGGTTACAGATTTAGTGGTAACCATGGTTACACATAATGTTCATCTTTGTCTATGGCCGCATTGATTGGCCGGAATGTCCCCAGTTGTACAACCTTTTTATCAGCACCCATTACAGCACGCTCTCTCCTGCCCAGTACCCTCGGTTTCTGAATGGGCTGGGGTGCTGGTGACCTGCCAGGGGGCACTGGTGACCGGCCCGGGGGTGTTGGACCCCTGCTGCTGTTAGGGGAGGAAGATGTGCGTCCTCGGGGCCTTTGATAGTCCGAATAGCCCCCTCGGCTGTTATTGTGAAGATTTTCATAGTCCAAATTGCCACGTGCCCCCAAGTTCTCATAAGTGTTCAAGGAGGGATGAGGGGTAGGTGATGTCCTGGTTATATTGCTAGGGGACATCGGGAAGGGTAGGACGGAGGTGGGTATAACTTGATGTGAAACCCTGATAGGACCTCGGACAAATTCACGGGTTGTTGAAGATCTCAGCGATTTGAGACTGCTATCGCTCGTGAAGGATCGATCTAGGGATGACCAATCGGTGTTTATCAAGTTGATTGAGGGGTTACCAAAGCTCTTAGAGAAGGGAATTCGTGGAGTACTTCTAATCGGAATATCCCCGCTCCGGGGCGAGGATCTCAGAGAGGAATCTTGGGGCAAACTTTCAATGGATGCGGATGTATTAGATCTGGCAGGGGAGGGTGGGAGAGAGAACTTTACACTTCTTTCTGCTGTCTCCTCTTCCTCCTCGGGTCCATCCTCTTCTACTTCTAGTTCCCCGGTGAGAGGGTAGGGAGTGGGAGGTCGGGGGTGTCGATAGGGGGAGAAATTGGGTCGGACATATACCAGGAAGGAAATCTCTCCAACACAACCTGCTAGAATCTCCACTGCTTGTTTTAGACCCAGTCCACTGAGACTAACACCATTCACCTGAAGACAAGCGATATTAGATCATCATGCTAGAAAATTTAGGCCGACCTGCATGAAATTGGATGACATTTAAACCCGGTCGCATATCCCAAATCGTAGTGCGCGCATTTGTTACTTGTCTCGATTGGCAGACTCCGCGCGTTACGTTAAGTTTGACCCATCACGTGTGGTGGTTTGATACACCTGCTTCAACAACCGGATCACATGTGACGTCATAAGTAACAGTGACACACTCTACCCACCTTATCCAAGATGAGGCCCTTGAACAAGCCATATCTGGCAACTAGCCCATTCGGGTCGACCGTTCCGATAATAACTGATTTGTCATCTTCAACCTTGCTAACTGCAACCATCATACCCAAGCTTTGACCGATCTTACGTTTAACTTTGACTTCCTGCATATATGGAGAGAAGGATGTGAGTGGGTTAGGATATCGATTTGTTGATCTTCAAACTTCTCTCCTAAACATACACACACACTCTCTCTCCCCCACTCTCGCTCACTCCCTACAACATACTCCCCGTTCACACATACGTGCTTCTTGGGTCGGGCCAGCTCGAACTTCACGGTATCACCCTCCTGCGAGAGAATCTTCTTCGCTTCGTCACACAGTATATCAACTCCAATCTCCAGGTCGTTTATCTGGGAACATATGGTTAGATTGTAACATGAGATTTTAGGGTGGGGAGAATATACACATGAATCAGATAAATGGACCAGCTGGGGCAGTTGGCAGCATGCCAATAATCGAAAATAAGGAAAAATATAACCAAGTTCAAACTTCATTAGTTTTCAAGAGAGTAGTACCTTGATTATTTGATCGTGTAGGTGAGGTTTCCCTGCAAGATCAGCAGGACTACCAGCTCTTATAGAATCCACAAAGAGGGCACCTAGAAGTTCATTGACCCCATAGGTCAGAGTAATCCCCAGCATTCCATCTTTTTAGTTAATAATACCTCCTGTAGCAGAGGGAGTGTGGTTAGAGTGTGTTATATTCTAACCCTCCTTTCCATTACGGTGCGCATAGAGAGAGAGTCTAACAAGGCAAGTTTGTGTGTCAGCCATCACTTTCAGGTGTTGTGGAGAACCATCGAGTAAAGAATTGTATTTTAGTGAAGTGAAGGAGACTTTACTCAGTACTCAGTACTGAAAGGTTAGCGGTAATAAATGCAGGGTGAAAGTAAGGGAGAAACCCACACCTAAAAGCAGTAAGGAGCCCACTACCGCGGCCCTGAAGGTTTTAAGGGGGTGGGAAAAAACAGCCCAAGCAACATTAAAAGGCGTGGGGGAAGGGTTGGGTGCTGTAATTTAAAAATTTATACAGATGAAGAAAAATGGTGCTAATTAAAATGCGTTGGTATTTATTTTTATTTCCTTCCCATCAGTTATCCAATATGCTCTTCCTCCCCTGTGTCTGTTCAACTCTCTCAACTTTTTCTCCCTCCTCTCAATATTTAGTCCAGTGAAACATAATATGGGAAGTGGGTGGATTGTGAGGGGGGGGGGGGGTGGGCGGGGGGGGAGGGTGAGGGTAGGTTAAGCACACTAGTAACTTTACCTCTAATCCAATCTGTAACACCACACAACAGGGAGAGGAGAAGAAGAGAGACGAAAGCCACCGAGGAAAGGGAGCAGAAAAAGACCGAGAGAAGGGGCCCAAAAGCCCGGAGAAGTCAGAGAACCGCCCCCGAACAAAACACGAGAGGAGCAACACCAGGAGAAGAGAACGACGAGAGCAGCAGACTAAAGAAAGGGAGTGAAAAGAGAGAGAGAGAGAGAGAGAGAGAGAGAGAGAGGAGAGAGAGAGAGAGAGAGATAGAGAGAGAGAGAGAGAGAGAGAGAGAGAGAGAGAGAGAGAGAGAGAGAGAGAGAGAGAGAGAGAGAGAGAGAGAGAGAGAAAGAAAGAGAGAGAGAGAGAGAGAGAGAGAGAGAGAGAGAGAGAGAACTTAGAAGAAACAATAAGCTAAAGGACTCTGGAGCGTTACCATGGATACCGCTTGCTGAGTCTCCACTAGGTGTAATAATAAGAGAGAGTCATCATGGTTTACATCACGTCAGTTTGTTCGTAGAACTCCAAACATTGTGAGGATTGTGAAACATGATCAAACAAACATTGTAAAATTTTGAGATATAATATAATTCTTTAGGTAGCACTGCTTGTACAACTTATAACACTGTGCAGTGTTATAAGTTTTCATGTATAACTGCTGGCAGTGTTATAAGTTTTCATGTATAACTGCTAGCAGTGATACATGAAAACTTATAACACTGCTGCACTTAGAACTCCTTACTCCACTGTTTCTGTCACACTTAAAAACCGTTAGAAAGATAAGCATTTACGAACTCCCTCCCTCTCTCTCTTTCTTCTCTCACACTGTCAAGCCGTTGCAGCACCGAGATCAAGATAACAGTCACGAACTCCCGGACCCACGTCCCACACATTCTTTATCTCTCTCACTCTCACTAATCTCTCACTCTCTTTACCTATCTTAGGCGTTATCTTATCTTATACTGATATCTCTGCCTGCTACCATATCATGAATTTGCTCTATTGTTACGCCCTTAAGTGTCTCTCACTCTTGTTTTAAAAATTTTACAATGCAATTTTATTATGCCTATTTTCGTTGTACCTGACGTCAACAATAATGTCCCAGATTCTTACACTTTTAGACCTCGCAGGCTCGGTCAAAAAGTAAAACTACATCACTCGCAGGCTCGTGAGGTAGTTACACTTAGTGGCACTCGCAGGCTCGTGCACTAAAGTACAACAATCTGCCTCGACCTGTGGTCTCGGATCATTATTGTTGCACTTATAACACTCGACCTTCGGTCTCGTGTTATAAGTTTTCAGGTACAACTTATAGGCATAATAAAATCCTACAATATAAAAATATAAAGATCTAACACCATCCCTACCTCATAATCCCTAGAATCCTCTAGAATGGCCAGGGCCCGACACTCGCTATCAGTTGTGTTACTGGGTGGGGCCTTATCCGGCTCGCTGGCCGGGGACACACTCACTGAGTGACTCAACTCTGTTAGTTCAGATATTTCCGACTGTGGTTGGGAGAGAGATGAGGGGAGTTAGTTATATGGAATTGTACATGGCCTAGTACTAGGCAGGTATCATAGGACCACTTAACTGGGTGGGTCCCAGGTGGCATGTATAGCAGTTTAGTAGTAGTGCAGTAAAACAGGGTTGTTAGTATCAGTAAACTGTTTAAATCTCAAGAACTGGATAAAATGAGAGAAAGAGAGAAAAGGGGACTTGATTATACCTAAAAGTGCACTTTTGGGTTTCCGAACTGGTAGACAAATTTACAGACTTCTTACCTCGTATATTTTACTCTGAATCTCGATCTCTACCGATTTTTCTCTTTCTCTCGATCTTCGTAATCCAGGCATCTCTAACTTCTATCTCTCTTCCACCCTTGCATTTGTCTCTCTCAGCCGATCCCTAATTTCATGTTCTCTCTCTCTAACAGCGGACGCATGTGCGTCGATTAAAGACTTGCAATTCAATTCACTCTGATCACTAAATTTACCTCTCTCCTTTTCTCTCTCTCTCTCTCTCTCTCTCTCTCTCTCTCTCTCCCTCCCTCCAGCTCTATCTCCTAAATCTCTGTTGCCATAGCTCAATTGGAGCAGCACTGGGGACAAACTTACACACTGGCTCGAATCCAAAGTGCACTCCTCCGGTAGGCCAATGGCAGACAGGCTATCAAAGTCCTCATCAGAGATAAAAGTCGGTGTGAGAAGACTCTCCGGTAGTTTCCTGATAACCTCAGGAGCTGTAGTGTCAACACGAGGCGTGCTGCTGGTGAAATTAGGGGACCCTCGCACCAGCACTAGATTCATTGTATCGGGTGAGTTTCTGATTACTGATTCCGCGTCTGTACACGATAGCGCTGTTACATCCACTCCGTTTATCTATAGATAAGGGGAGGAAGATACTGACGTGTCAATGATATTTCACATTAATGGAGCCTGGACAACTACTAATGGAAAACTCTACTTTAGATAATGGAGATCCAGAGAGATAGAGAGAAAGAAGAGAGAGGAGGAGGGAAAGACGAGTGAGAGAGCATGCGTGGTGAAAGGGAATCGATAAGCAAGGTTGTGAGTGCAGACAATAGGGGAGACTCTTGAGCTAGTCGAGATGGCAAGATGGAGTGGGAGAGAGAGAGAGAGAGAGAGAGAGAGAGAGAGAGAGTGGGAGAGTCGGGATAGATATGGAGATATAGGGAGAAATAATAATGTTTGGAAGTAGAATAGTAAAGGTACCTCTAAGATGTAGTCGCTGACTAATATTTTCCCACATTTTTGTGCGGGGGAACCAGGGGTTAGAGACGCTATCGTTATACTGCTTGCCCTCAAATCTTCCCCATTTTCACTGTCAGTCTGCGAATAATAAAGGGAATTAGTTGCCTAGCTAGACTGTTTTTCGCGTGTAAAGGAGGGTTAGAACATAACAAGGAATTAGATCATCTTTTCCGTCATGATAAATTAGCGCGGGGACGACTTAAAAAAGAAAGTTATGACAAATTAGCGAATTATGATTCAACACCCTACCTCAGCCCGTCCGAGGAGTTTAAACCCAAAGGTCCTGTGTTCCCTGGTCAGTGATACACGTATCCGTTCCCCTGGGGCTGGCTCTAACAACCCTGATATCCCTAACTCATGTTTCAGCTTCTTTATCTGATTCCTCAGAATCTCCTCCTTCTCCCGCTGGGCTTTTAACTGTTCCTCCAGGTCATCTACTCGTCCGTAGGAGTCATTCAATTCCTGTGTGAGGTTTGAGGTACTGTGAGGCGTGAGGTGTGAGGTATGCGATATGAGGTACTTTGAGGTATGAGGTACTTGTCTTTGTATTATTAGAGCAAAAGGAGCGTGTCTTTGGCCTTCTATTCACGGGTACGGTGTCTATAAAAGTTTTAAAGAACTTGGGAATGTCTTTGTTCTTTCAGGTAGGGACTTCAAAGGGAGGACGCTCCTGACGCTACTTATCGACTTGGATACACACTATTCTTTCTCTCTCTTATTCTAAACGCTGACACAATTTCTTGAGATATACAACCTCCATCTAACGTCTACCTTGGAGTAGAGAACTAATCGATCAAATGGGACCCATTAATTTGTTGTAGAGACTGAGTTGAGATAAGTGGTAGCTACAGTTAACTATAGACGGTCTGAGCTCTGAATCTAATGAGAGAAGAATCTTTGTCTTGGAGGAACTCGATTCGAAATTAAATGTCCTCTCAATGTTGCTCCCTGATATATTCATTTCACACACAAAGAAGGACTTGGGAGAGAGAAAGGGAAGAGAAAAGGACTGGGAGAGAGAAGCGAGAGTAAAGGACTAGGGAGAGGGATGGATCGAGAAGAGAGAGAGGAATGGGCGTCGTTGCATGACGATATATTTCTGCATACATGCAGTGCAATGCTCAAGAGAGTTCCCTATTTAATGGTGTTACCCCCCATCGGTTAGATCTCATTACCTAGATTAATCTGGCCAGAGAAACACAATAATGTGTAGGTACATATTATATTCGCTTCATACAAACACAAATATATTTATGTGTGTGTCGTGTTTCGATGAGGTCTACATATCTACATATATAAGTATGATCTGACATCTGGCATCTACATACAATATCAATGACAGGTGACTCCTCCGGGAACAGTGCTCGATACTTTGGAGAGAGTAAGCAAAGCAAGATCTCTTGACTTGTTCATGTAACTGTCTCGTGCGGCATAATTTAAAATAGCAATATACCCGGGAAGCTCGGGAGTCGGAGGAAGGGGTTTTGTGCGGTATATCGGGGTCTGGTAAATCAGGGTCCGACTGGTCAAGTTATATTACCTGTCTCATTCTCTCAAAGCAGTCGTGGGAGTGAAGCTGGGTGTTTAGGACCCGGAGTCTACAGTTCCTAGTACACCGGACCATGCTACTGTTACTGCACGTGCTACTCGTCTCAGAATCCGCCTTCTGAGGGGAGGAGTGAGACATTAGTATTGGAAACAGGGGATGCTTTTTTAGTAAAATGAAGGCCGAAGGGCAAGGAAACTGAGCGATTAGAGAGTTGATTTCCTCCTTATCTGTATTCCAAGAATTGAGTGGAGTAAACATTGAAAGAGCAAAGGAGAGAAGGGGGTTATAATTGCTATGGGGCGATTACAAAAAAGGAAAGGTACAAGGAAATGATAATACATCCCCCACTAGCTACCTTTAGTATAGAGATGGGTGCACGTTTTGCAGGTGATGACGTGCCATTTGACCAAGTTGTAGCGGGGGCCATTCTGTGATGGCCACCTCGTTGTCCCCCTGGTGGTCCCTCTTGTTCACATGGTGGTGCTGCTACGGAGAGCATTTTTGTGATCCCGGTGCATTCCCCTGGCTAGATACATGAGGCGGTTAGAGGTGAGATAGACTGGGGTGTTTCCCTGACTAGATATAGACACATGAGGCGGTTAGAGGTGATATAGGCATGAGATGGTTAGAGCTTAGATAGATTTAGGTTAGGGGCTATACTAACTAGGCGGGGGAGAGATATATATTGCTTATTGGAAGATCAGGGAGGGTTGGAGGTTAGGGTTGGGATGTATCAAATTGTAGAGAGGTGAATTGGAGCAAAAATAACTCGAGTAGAAAGTATTAATTTTGTCAAACGCAGTAAATTACCTAAGAAACAAATCTAAACAAAATACACCCCATTCATTAATTTAATGACATTACATATGAAGCATACCCGCTCTCCGTTTCTTATCTGCCCCTGCTCTCCTGTTATGATTTCCCCTCGAACTTTTATTTTGTTCATTTCGCCTCCTCTGTATCAAAATGTCCTTATCCGCTTTCTGTCCCTTTTGATCGACCTTGGCCGGTTTAAAGACACCACCAGCCCGTCCCCTTCCTCCTCCCCTTCCCTGATTCCTACCACTAGGACCCGGACTCTCATTATCCTCACCCTCTTCTTCCTCCTCCACGGGCAGGGGGGTGTTCAGAGGTTTAATAACAAACCCAGCATCCTCAACCCCGGTCCCATCCGCTGCTGTCATCACCCCATCATATGTATCATCATACTCGTCATCGTAACCATCGTACTCGTAATTCAACACAGGGTTCCGTAACACGTAGTCCTTAGAGGCAGCAGCAGATGAGTCGTCACCATTGTTCTGGCGTTTACCAATGTGAATTTTACTGAAATCTAGAGCGGAGGGGTTGTTGAAGACATCAAACTGATCCCCATCAAACACGTTACGACGTGAATTGAGTAAAGCAGGCTGTGAGGGACCGGGAGGAGGTTGTGATGAACTACCAGCTGACAACCCTGGAGGCGGACCTGAATTAGATAGACCTGGTGGAGGTGGTCCTGCAGATAGACCAGGGGGTCCAGCACCTGGTAATGATGGCCACTGTTCGGGGGTCTGTTCCGGTGCAGGATTTGATTTCCGTAAGGCCTCCAAGTGAGGTGGCAGGTTTTCCTCAATCAGTGCTGCAATAACCTCCTCTGTCGAATTGTGATAGACAGCCAGACATTTCTCAAGGAAGTAAGGGCCATACTGGGGGAAGATACCCTGGATCTCCCTGATCGATTTGTCCACCAGCCGATCCCCTCCTCCTCCTCCTCCTGTATCAGCTGTGCTAGGTTGAGATGTCGTGATGTCCACCGGATGTTGAGGCGATGTCGTGGTTGTGGTGTTATAGTGAACCTTATCAATATCTCTCACCTCCTTGTCTCCCCCTGACTCAACATCTATAGCGTTAAGAATGTACTCAAAATGATCTGCCCCCACATTAGCACCGCTGTTTTTGATAAGCGCTATTGTTTTAGCCAGGTTGCACACATGATAGTACCGCGACATGAGATGCGTGTCACCCAACAGTTGTGAAAGGTGAGAGATGTAAAGTTCGGCTGCCTGTGTCTGCTCCTCCGGCTCACATGTCGGGTCAGATAGACAGTTCAGGTAGCTACTCTCCCATAGCAGCTGATGGATCAGTTTCACACTGGCCACCTGACCCCTACTGATAACACTCTTGAACGATCGGAGGTCTTGGAATGGGGTGGAGAGACGTTTTAATTTCGTTTTTATGTCTTGAAAGAGGTGGGCGTATAGAGAAGCAATGGCTGGTATGAGTTCGTGTGCCTGAAGGTATTGGGCTGTGGGAGGGTAGGTCTCAATTAGACACACTAGCGACATACAGGTATCGAAATAGTAGCATAACAAATCATATAGCCCGATAGTTGTTTGGCAGGAGTCATATTTACTGGTGATATTAGGGACAACTTCCTCTAAAATCTGGCACGCCACCATTCTGAGATCCTGGACGTAGTTTGGTTGTTTGGTAAAGATATTCCTGACCATTCGAGTCACCAGGGCCCCATTACCTCCATACGGTTCCCCGTACAAACTGCAAATATCCATCAGTTTGGGCACATCAAACATGAAGTTCTCGTAAATTGTAAAACCAAACGAGCTCTCCTCCAAAAAGTCCTCTTTGCTCTCCTTATCCGTTGCCATCCTGAGAAGAGCCAGGAAAACCAGCCGGGTGAGTCTGTTATGGAGTCCGGTGAAACTCTCCGGGATTTGCCAGATGTCCCAGCATCGAGGTGCCTTCTGAAGGAATGTCGAGAGGAAGGTGTGGACTGTCTCGTCGTGTATCATCTGAACCCAGAACTTCTCATGAGACATCCGGAGCACTTGTTCAAGATCGAAACACATGATTTGCACTTCCTTCCTCCACTCTGTTAAAATGACACTCCCTGTTGGCTCGTGGATCGGGAAGGGGTTGTATGATAAAAAGTTGATTTCCGATTTAAACCGTACATCAAGAACCGATATGTACTCTGTTTGGAGACCATCCTCTGTTTTTATGTTCACTTTCCGTTGGTCCAGTGGTATTATGAACTCCATAGCCCCACTTTTAGTAGCGATCCCCACCTTGTTCTGTCCCATAATGTCAGGTATAACGGTTGCCATGACTACAGGGGAGAGAGGAATGGGAGACTATTAATTAGGAGTAGGGGATATCACTTTAGGGAAATAACTTTCACACACTCACACACGTAGGAAGGGGAGTGAAATCAATCAATTTTAAATGTTTGGATATAAACGTGTAATTTTACTGTAGAAACATAATGATAAGATTGCAAATCTTTACAAAACCCAAAATAATGTTCGTGCAGCAAACAATTCCCAAAAAACAGAACAACATATTTGATAAAATAATACAAGTGTAACACTGGACTGGAGATGAAACCATGTTCATGATATCCATTCGATGAAGACTCGCCAATTGTTGTTTAGTATTTTTCAATGAATTCCTTTATTTTCATCAGCTCCGCACGAGCTACCTTATTGACATCATAATTTCCCATAAACCCGTGACACTGCTGTCACCACGCTCAAGCTTGGCAGTCCAGCCCAAAATGCTCCATGTACTGTACCCACCAGACCCCGTGGTCCATGAGCGGGTCAGCTGTGGCAACGGTTACATACGCGGGTGGAACATCCCTTCAAATCTCGGGAAGTGGAGGGGCATGAAATAGTAGTTAGCCAGGTCCTTGACCAGTTCGATCTTCTTCAAACTTCCCTCATCCTGCATCATCTCATCCTCTTCAACCAGAACATTCTGTGTGACGGCCCAGAACTTGGGCACCCTGTCCATTATATCCCCATTACCCATGATGTTCGATAGCTTGTCCTGGCCAGTGGCGTAGTATGATCCAAACTTCCGGAAAACAGTGGAATTACCAGGGAAATAACCACCATTTGAGACCATGGTGCCGACATTAGTTTTGTAGCATTGGAGAACTGGGTATAGCAGAATCTGTCCAGCAGGAAGAGGATGTGTGACAGCAGTCTCGTTATCTAGCGCCATTCCCTTTCTGTCTCTATGCAGCAGGCAAACAGCGGCAGTTAGATTACCCCCTGCACTATCACCGGATACAAAGACCTGCTCCTCCGCAACTCCGAGGGAGTCAGCATTAGCATATATCCACTGGAGAGCGTTGTAACAATCAGTGAGGGCAGCGGGGAAGGGGTGTTCCGGTGCTAGACGATATTCCACACTCACCACAACAACTTCTAGGTAATGAGCCATCCATGAGATACTGGCATTGAAACCTTTGGCAGAGAGAAAACAGAAGCCCCCTCCATGGATGTACATTACACATTTCCGGCCCGTTGTTTTCTCAGGCGTGTACACAAGAACAGACGCGTGTTCGTTTATCTTTTCTTCTTTCATGGTAGTAGTAGGACATGCCCTACCTAGTCGCATAATACCATCCATTACAGCTCGGGGATAGTCCAGATCGATGCAGAAGAAGTCGCTAAACGTGAAAAGCGCTGACCACAAGTCGAAGAACATTAGGAGGATGATAGATCGTTTAATCAACTTATTGTCCGTCATCACTGCAGCGAGATTTTTCATCAAGCTGTAGAGGAAGAGAACACCCACGGCAGTTCCTAAAATGTTCCTCCATCGCATCATGGTGTAGCACATGAACAGAAGGATGGGAACCCTCTGGAAGAGGAAGGATGCAATGCTCTTCAAATTCATTTTCCTGTTTCACCGGCTCTTTTATTACATGAATCCTAAAATGGAGATAAGTGTTATTTTATCGAAACTTAATTTAAAATTTTACTTGTCCGGGAAATACCTAAGCATTCAAAGGTGCCGCATAGTTATTTTTCAGGATCTTCAGATCGCGAGCCCGCGTCGACGATTCGCACGAGGTCAAATCAGACCATTATCACGACCGATTTCGGCCCTTTGGCAATTTTATTGTCCAAAGACAATATCAGGGAGGATACTACGTATCCGATACTTGACATGGAATCTAGGGCGGCAAAAATGTAAAATTCCGAATTCGGGATTTTCCTTCTCGTCGTCTCCACCGCTGGTTTGACCTCCTCCATTTTCCTCCTCGTTCCAGCCCCCCCCCCCCTTTTTGATCCGGATCATCGTCTCGCCTCTTGCTCTTCTGTTGGCAGCGCTTTTCAATCATTTTTAAAACTTGTCAAAAAAAACTTGTGGATCACAAAATTTTTAGAATCCGAACTAAACAAAATTTTAAAACCGCCGCGCGCGCAGTTTAACTTCTTCAATTCTGCGCGGCGCCATCTTGCATCGTATTTAAGTTTAAGCCGCATTTTCCAGCTACTCACCTACATAAAATTGTTGAGCATTACTCAATTTAACAACGTGTTGTAGGGCAAGCTTGTGAGTTGTGGTACCGCTAGGAAAGTCTTCGCTGTGTCCGAGAAAGTAGCTAGCCCTAAGCTTGCTCTACCAGTGGCACTGGCAGTACCACAATATAAAAAAGTAAGACACGAACATAATCATACAAATACAATTACAATTTGAACTACATTTACAAAATATTATAATTCAAATTAAATAACCAAATCCCAACCAAATTCAAATACAGAAAAACAACAAGTATAATAAGTCTGTCATGATGAAATATCCACCCTAATTCTAATTAGTTTCACACTCTCATTGTCTCTGTCGCCTAGACGAGGAAGTGTTGGTGAACTTGACAAGGCTAGCAGCCCCTCCCTCGGCTGTGATCATGCCTCCCTCCACGATACTAACCTTCCTTATAGGAGGTCTCCCTCCCTCCGCGGTGAGGTGTCGTGAGAAGTGGGAATCAGTGGAGCACCCCGTTATAGACTGGTTGCAGAAGGAAGGACGCCGTATCCGGCCCATATTCATACTGATACTGAAATATAATGTTGAGTTACTCAACAAGAAACATAGTGGATAGTATTTAGCTTCTAAAGTAGGTAGTGGGAAGTCGGGGTTTGACTTTGAGTGGAATTCGCTTTCGTAAGAAAGGGGTATTCTTTGTGTAACACTCTGTACTAGCTACCTACTTTGTTGGTGGGATTGAGCTGTCAGGCCAATGCTCTGACCACAGTTCTCGCGCGCTCCTTATTTGAGAGAAATGAGAATAGGGTCAGGCCAATGCTCTGACAGGGATTGAGTGAGACGAAGAGAAGGGGTAGGGTGTACTAATATGTATACCTTTCCAGGTACTTTTTCTTTCCAGGTACTTATACAACAAGAGGGGGTCGAACAAAGCAAGTATACTGTTGTTCTACTGACCTGTTGAAGCTGCTGATGGAACTTTGACTGTTAGCACTACCAGCACTGTGTCGTCTCTTTAGTTTACTAGGCAGCATACTAACAATGGTAAACCTCAGCTCCCAATCCAGGGCGATAAAGATAACCGGCCTCACTGCACAACCCAACCTGAATACCAACTGAAAGGACAGATATCATGTTAACCCCATGTTAACTTTAATTTGTGTGGAAGCACTGGAAGCAAAGAGACCCTTTTTGGGAAATGGGGTTCAGTGGTGGAAAAAATAATTATCGTTCTTCAGCAGGCCAGGGGAAAGATTCTCAATAACGAAAAGAGCCCTATAAATACCTTGGCGATTGCGTAGTGTAGTGGCGGGGGAAGGTTAACAGTGAACCATGCCTTTAGATAGTACGTGTAGACACCAGCTGTCGAAATGAGATGAACCAAGGACACGAATGTGAACATGTAGCAACTCTGAAACGGAGGGGTGTTTACTGTTCTGAAACCTATTACTTGTTTTTACTGTGTTAGCTGTTGTCTACGACTACAGGATTTATAAGAAAAATTTGAAATACATAACAGCTTCAGTGAAAATCATGAGAGATGAAATGTAGTATCAGATATCACTGATACTGATTAGCATTTCCAAATAATTGACTGGAGTGTTGATTGAATTGACTTATAAGCCATGAAGTCTCATTATCGTCTCCCAGTGTACTCTCTGAGGCATTCCTCACATCACAAAGGCTCACTCGTGACAGACGACTAAAGAGAAACACCTTGTCTTCAACACACAACCGATTCTCAAGTGATGCCATTACTTCCTTGTATGTCTTCTCGTGGTGCTTGAATAACTTGGCCAGCAACTTGACCTCAAAGAAACACTTATCGTTTTCTGTCAACTGGTAAGGCTCCTTGGATATCTCAGTTGATTCGATATTTTTCATCAACTCCATGTACAGAGTTTTTAGTTGAGAACCAGAAAGGGCAATACACATTTCAGTGTACACCGAATGCAGCTCATCTTGATTCAGGAACTCTAATAAGAGATTTGATCTCAGATCTGCACCCTTGTCAGTATACTTCAGACCACAGTTGAGAGCATACAGCAGTTTCTTACTATTGGTCTCCCTCATCACAAATGCAGCCTCCTCGAACAAGAATCTAGCACAACCAATATCCAGTAACTCTTTCCTAGAACAGAGCTTACAGAAGAACTTGGTACAGGACTTTTGGAGCCATTCAACTTTAAAGGCCACACTCAGCTTGTTCATATCCCTGAAGATTCCCTTTGTAATTCGCCCATCGGTGGATCCAGCGTAGCAAGATTGTACAAATCCATATACCCCATCCTTAGAGAACTCTGTCACAGGGATCTCCTTCATCCCCATTTCACCCACCATCTCCATTATAACGGGGCTGTTTTGGGCCATGATATAGGAGTTAGCTCCCACAGTGTCCTCGCCCGCTGTCTGTAGGGTCAGGTCATTGAACGCGTCCACCCTCCATAGATTGTCCCCAAAGCTAACTGGAACCTTGAATCCAGGAGAGGAGGTTTCAAGAATACTTTGAACTTTAGTACTCGACCCTCTCTCACCATCCCCCGCACCACCAAAAAGGAAAGGAGTAACTTGAAATGCACTGGATGTATTATTGCCCGACCCTCTTTGACCGCCCCCCGCTGCAGGGTTACCGAAAAGGCCAAATCCCGCCATTCCAGAATCCAGAATCAAGCTAAAAATAGTAATATTCATACTTTAGAAACTCACAACAAATAAACCCAACAACAGGATAAAATAGTGACTTGATTAAACAGAGAAAACAGAGAAAGCAACTCAACGCCAATAACACAGTGACAGTGTAAAAAACTATGCATGAAAAACTTGTATTGCACTTTTTAAGCTTAGGATGAGGAATTTATATAAGACATCGTATTATAACATAAACGGAAGTGTAATGTAAGGTGGTAGTCGTCAGGGGTATCATGTTTTCTTTGCCTTCTCTCTATCTTTCTTTTTCTATCTCTCCCCCCCCCCCCCTCAAATTTACATTCATGACCTAAAATGGGATGAGGAACTCATATAACAAGACATCTCAGGAGGGTGTATAATATGCAGTAAACATGGTAAAAGGACGTGTAATGTACTTTCACTAATGTAGGTACCTAAGGGGAAATTGATCCACTAAAAATTCTGCACAATACCTTTAGCCCCCCCCCCCCAAATCTTCACAATACCTTTAGCCCCCCCCCCAAAAATCTTCACAATACCTTTAGCCCCCCCCCCAAATCTTCACAATACCTTTAGCCCCCCCCCCCCCCCAAATCTTCACAATACCTTTAGCCCCCCCCCCCCCAAATCTTCACAATACCTTTAGCCCCCCCCCCCCAAAATCTTCACAATACCTTTAGCCCCCCCCCCCCCCAAATCTTCACAATACCTTTAGCCCCCCCCCCCCCCAAATCTTCACAATACCTTTAGCCCCCCCCCCAAATCTTCACAATACCTTTAGCCGGTTTAGCCGGTCATTAGCCAGTGTCTTGTCCGGTTTGAGCCGGAGGGAGGTCACGAAGGTGTGGCAGTAGAGGAAGAGTGCCGGGATTATCGGCAGTGTGAGGGTTATAATGACATCTAGCAGGGGGTAGACAGTCTCTCCAATACCATAAAATGAACACCTGGTAAGTAGAGGGGAAAGTTATAATCGGGACAAGGATATATTTGGGGTGGATCAGAATTAAAATGATTAATGATATCATAACTAATTCTCCCGCCCCTCCCAAAACTAACCTGTCTGTAACGAATGAGATGCCGGGACGAGCCCAGTCGAGTTGAGGTACAATGCACAGAACAAAGGATACCGTCCATATCAGGCACAACAGCAGTAGCGATCTGTGAAGTGATGAGGTGTTAGTAATAGATATTGTGGCCATTTTGCCCAAAATTTGGTTCAAAATTCAAGGAAATCTGAAAATTAAACTCATTTAAAACTCCCCCATTACCTGTCAATACCTCCCAGTACCTCCAATTACCTCACAATACCCCTGAATACCTCCCAAGATCCCCAAGACCTCACAATACCTCCTTATCACTTATACCCCATCCAAATACCTCCCAATACCTCACAACACCTCACAATACCTCCCAATTATACCTCTCATTACCTCTGAAGTGAAATCTGTCCCTCCCTGTATCTCCTGGGATAGAGAACAAAGATGTATCTATCAAGAGCACATACATCCAGCGTTAGCATTGAGCATGTCACTGAGTAATGGTCTAGTGATGCCGTCACTTGACATAGAGTCACAGGTAATACATGGTCGCTAGGTAACCTGCAGAGAGAGGGGGATGAGAGGGGGAGTGAGAGGGAAAGAGAGAGAGAGAGAGAGAGAGAGAGAGAGAGAGAGAGAGAGAGAGAGAGAGAGAGAGAGAGAGAGAGAGAGAGCTCCCACTTACAGGTGAAGGGATGCTGCGATAAAAGAAACGACACCCAGTAATAGATCGTTTAATGTCAGGTTGGTTATGTAAACGTTGTGGAGCTGTTTTAAACGTCGTTTTACGAAGAATGTCAGAATGAGAAGAGTGTTTCCACAGACAGCTATGATACCACATAGAAATAGGACTCCTGACATAATGTAGATAGTTGTATTGTCCAACTCAACACCGGGTGATGTGCCTGAGAGAGAGAGAGAGGGGCGGGTCAGAATGGTGGGTTGCCTGAAAACCGGATCCTATTGTTTTCCAAGACAAAACTGGGATAATATTATATGTATGATATCGGGATTTTCCAAGCCCATGCCTCGTGTGATAGATCATAGACGGGGGAAAGCAGCTAGCCCATGCCTCGTGTGATAGATGGGGAACAAGCAGCTAGCCCATGCCTCGTGTGATAGATGGGGAACAAGCAGCTAGCCCATGCCTCGTGTGATAGATGGGGAACAAGCAGCTAGCCCATGCCTCGTGTGATAGATGGGGAACAAGCAGCTAGCCCATGCCTCGTGTGATAGATGGGGAACAAGCAGCTAGCCCATGCCTCGTGTGATAGATGGGGAACAAGCAGCTAGCCCATGCCTCGTGTGATAGATGGGGAACAAGCAGCTAGCCCATGCCTCGTGTGATAGATGGGGAACAAGCAGCTAGCCCATGCCTCGTGTGATAGATGGGGAAAAAGCAGCTAGCCCATGCCTCGTGTGATAGATGGGGAACAAGCAGCTAGCCCATGCCTCGTGTGATAGATGGGGAACAAGCAGCTAGCCCATGCCTCGTGTGATAGATGGGGAACAAGCAGCTAGCCCATGCCTCGTGTGATAGATGGGGAAAAAGCAGCTAGCCCATGCCTCGTGTGATAGATGGGGAACAAGCAGCTAGCCCATGCCTCGTGTGATAGATGGGGAACAAGCAGCTAGCCCATGCCTCGTGTGATAGATGGGGAACAAGCAGCTAGCCCATGCCTCGTGTGATAGATGGGGAACAAGCAGCTAGGGAAACAATTTGGGCGGTGTTCATGTTGTTGGCTGACAACGCCCTTGGCACCAGGCACATAACAAAGTTGCGGTTACAGCTAAATAGCAGTTCGCGGTTACCTCTGGTGACGTTGGTTACAGTGATGTTCTCGCTGCTAAGGTTGCTATACAGGAACATATCTTACACAGCAGCTGGTGGTCCTACTAGTAACAAGTTGCAATATACTGATCAGGAGCTGAGTAGGATGATTAGCATCCGGTCCGTGCAACCTGGGAGAGAGAGAGTGAGTGAGAGAGAGGGGAGAGAGAGGGAGAGAGAGAGAGAGAGAGAATTAGAGAAGAGAGATAGAGAGCCTTGGATAGGCGTAGAAATGCAGATGGAGGATGACTCTGAGCGTACGTGCAGCTATGATAGGTCGTCATCGCAGTCGCTGCTCATCTCGCTCTTTCCTTCTCGTCTCTTTCCCTTTCTCTTCTGTCGCTCCTTGCTTTCTCCTTTCTTTTTCGCTCGCTCTTCTTTCTGCTCTCTCTCTTGTCCTTTCCTTCTCCTCTCTCTCTTCTCTTCATCTCTTTCTCTCTTCTCTCTCTCTCTCTCTCTCTCTCTCCGCTCGTCTTCTCTCTCTGTCTCTCCTCTGCTCGCTCTTGCTCTCTCTCTCTGCTCTCTCTTCCGTCTCGTCTTCTCTCCTCTCTGCTCTTCTTACTCTCCCCCCTTTGGCTTTCTCTCTCTCTCCTGCTCCCTCCGCCTTTCTCGCCCTCTTGTGTCCTCTGGAGAGTCAGGGTATTGACTGTGTTTTAATCTCTCTTCCCGACAGGTAATTAAAATTAATTATCTTAAAGCCAGGCATCCAATTGTCGTTGTACCTCCCTCGCCGGTGCATGGTTGCTGCTGGACACCCTGTATTCTGTAATATATACTGACACACATGCAGCTGCCCTCTGAGAGATGAACCCGTCTAGTTTTGGTAACAGGAGAGCTCTGGAGGATGCTCTTCACCGGCTCAGAGAAGTGGAGCCCAGGGATGAATTCCAGGCTGCTATGATGCAATACGCGGCAGCCTCACTCTCCCTCCTGGACAGTTTAGGGGCAACTAATACTGCAGAGGCCGGGATGTTTGAAAGTAGTCAACTGGGGGCGAGTATCGCTCTGCCTACTACAACTACTAGCAGTGATATGATGATGTTCACATCGGAGCAATTCAGACTAGATACCGGATCCACAATTATCCCCTCACCCCCGGACACCAGTCATCTCAACCTAGTCAGATGTCTCACAGATGATAGCAGGCTTACAATTGTAGCTGCGTTCCCTTCCACCCCTTTTGAGGATTCCGTAGCTACCGCTGGAGGTGTTCAGCCGATCTACGAGCACCTAACCAGCAGTGACCCACCTACAACCTCCCTCATTCCATCCGAGTCTCACTCCCAAAATACCCTGCTATGCCAGGAGATAGCAGCTTCAGCCATAGCAGAACTCGCCCTGCCCGCCCCTGACCATCACCAGCCCAGAATCCGGCCACTTGCTGCGTCACGATCCTTCAGGAGACCCGTGAGGAGGAACGTTTCCAAGAGGAGATCTCTCCAAGAATCCCAATATGAAAGATATGGTACGGATCTAGAGGACCTACGTCGGGTTATTCCCAGTATGAACACCCTGGCCGCCCCTCCGAAACCCGCCCGGAAAAACAGCTGCAGGGATCAACAGATATCAATAATTGTAGCTGAACCTTCTGGCTCTACCGCCGCGGCCCCGAAATCCTCCCCCGGACTCAGTTACGCCACCAAGACCCTGTTTAGGAGGGCAGCCAGGTGGGGAAGTCAGAAACTGAAAAATAGAAATTCAGCATTTGTGCCGTTAAACCGAGCAAACACTTTGTGACATAGGTTTGCCTTGCTTATCACGACGTTTAATTGATCAATGGTCAAGGACGGTTCTATGAGGAACATTTCAGGGGATTCTTCAGACAGTTGATTCCAGTTTTGAAACCACAACTATATCCTTCAGACAGTTGATTTCAATTTATGACCCTTGAAAACACAAATATGTTGTATGAACGTGTTTCTAATAGCAATGCTATGCTAGTTAATTTATGAGGGTGTGGTACCACGACCAGTTCTAATACTAGAGAGAAAGAGTGAGAAAGAAAGAGATAGAGCAGCAGTGTGTGTGGTTTGTGGTGAGCAACAGGGGGATAGTTTGTGGAACATTTCCAATTTGGTTTGCTGAAAATAACCCCAATTTAAATTGATTTTAAATACGGTTTGTCTCGAGATGTGTGGTACAACATAAAACAGAATTGCTATACATCTCTCTCTCTCTCTCCGTTTTCTGTACAGCCTTCTCTCTCAGCACCGTTTACATCACTTTTGTAGTCGATAAAAGCACACACAAACACAAGATATTCTCTCTCTTTCACCGTGGCAAAAAACTTAACAAGCAAATGAAACATTGTCGTTTCATGAGTATTTCAGAGCCGCGGATTTCGAATGTATCATATATATTGTCGTCATAAGTTAAGTACACAGTACACGGACAGATAAACACACAAACAGATAGACACACACACACACACACATTTTCAGAACTATATTATCTATTTCGTGTTCTGAACGGCCAGCGTTCATGTATATTAAATGTTCAATATTCATTAACTGTAAAAAGTCTGCACAATCAAATTTAATTTTCAAATTATTAAACTTCATGCAAGCGTTGTCATTATCTAATCAAATAATAAGGAAAAAAGAAATTTACATGTCCAGATTTGCCTCAGTCCTCTTGTCAGGACAATGCTCTGACCAAAGTTCTTGTGCGCTCCTCTTTATTTGAAAGAAATGAGAATAGGATCAGGCCAATGCTCTGACAGGTCTCCTCTATCTCAAGTTGTTCAGACGAGAACTCTCCCTCCGGGCTCCTGCATAATCCTGATAATGCACAATACAACTCACAGTCCCACACCTTCACCACATTTCCCCCACAACTCAACTATCAATCAGGGTCTGCAGCCGGAAGACCAGTTGTCGGGCGCTACTAAGAATCTTCTTCCCGTCATGTCTCTCGGCCATTTCGTTGAAAAACTTGATAATATCGGTAAAGTCCATATTATTATCAAGGATGATATCCCGGTAATGCTCTACCAAAGCCAGAGCTATGAAGTGGGTGAAGTGGTCTGAGGTGGTCTGATATGCCGCCCAGATACCCTCCCAAACCCTGAATACATCCTCATACTCCAGCTCCCGTTTGAAATCCAACAAGAACCACCGGTAGGAAAAGTAAAAGTGGGAGTAGTCGCCATTCTGGTGCATGTGTTCAAACAGCTCGCTATCCAAGATCTGGATCAGAGATCTCATATTCGCAAAGTGGGCATCCATTTGACCACCATGAGGGAAGTTCATGGTCATCCTTCCCATGAGATTCCTAAAGCACGTGAAGGCCAGCGGTTCATCATCAAGGATCACCAGGAGAGGAGCGAGAATGTCACACATACCCTGGAGGTATCCTATTTCGAGGTTCTCCCACACATAGCTACACATGATCCGGCGGAGTCGGGCCAAATTGTCATCCGTGAAGAAATAGTAGTTCCGGTCACACCTCTGGACATCTTTATCAATGCGATGAAAGTTCAGGTCCACAAGAGCTATCATCTCGTCTGTATACTCCACACCATCAATTGTAACTGCAATTGGAGGGCTAATGGGCCCGTTAGTGGGGGGATCACTGGTTTGGTCTTCCAACTCTTGATCTTCTACAGACTGCTCCTGGACAGGGGTCAGATAGGCCTCACTGGCAGGGGATGTCAGCCCACTCCGGGTGATTGGCTCAGCGAGGTGACTCACATCCTCCTCCTCCTCAATACTGTTTGCATCTCCATTCCCCTCCTCCCTCACCTCCTCCTCCCCCTCAGTTGGGGAAACTCTGGCCTGATCGGATAGCGGTGTAAACTTGCTCTTCGAGTTGGAGTAAATATAACTCTCCACTTTGGTCCAAACTACCACAATCCTGTTATACTCCGTCTCCGCGGCTGAATCTTTCTCCTTTCGAATCTCAGGGGTGTCTCCTATACAGTGATGACCCAGCAAGTACCTCCACACCTCGGGCCTCAACTCCGCCTCGACCCCTCCGTGGTAGGTGTAAAACATCAGCTGCTGACCATCAGTAACTATCCCCTCCTCATTGTGGAGAGAGGCCCACACCTCACTGGTTATCCCTGAGTCTAGATGGGGGTATTCCACTTGTTTAGCCGGATAGACCATACTGGAGAGGTGCCGCCTGACCTCAGACAGGTGTCTACAGTAAGCTAACCAGCCGTAGAAAGCTCTCGATAATATCTGATATCTCATGGTCTGACACACCTCTCCTATTCTGGTTGGTAAATGAAACTCCTCAATTTCTGAGCTGTTGAGTGATATCGTCTCCTCACTTCCATCCTCCTTTGTCTTCTTACCCTTGATCTGATCTGAGTTTATGCTCTGGGTACTCCCGATGCTATCCCGTTTCCTCTTGGCATCTGCCCGGGCATCCTCGGGAGATAGAACCGGCTGGGCATTCACTTGGAACACGAAGAAACTGTTTGACGTCTGTTTGACGGCATGTCGCTTCTTATCAGACCGCTGTGGGAAGGTGCCCATTGGGGTCAAGTAGACGCCCAGAGTGGGCTCCATACTGAACCCCTCGGACACCAGACCAGTCTCAAGGTTGGTCAGGAAGTCCACCAGGGAGGTCTGGGTGGGGAAGAGAACGGGAGGCCGCTGGACCCCGTCATGACCTATAAACACAACACTACCCTCCTTTTCGTAGGGGTGAGCGTGTATGTAGGCCACTTCCTCCAGGTATACCACCCAGCTGTAGTCCCAGTAGAATGTGGGGTCCCGGTGGTGATCAACAAACCTGGTGAGAGGGGGATATCTGTTAGGACGGGTTAGGAAGAGTTGTTAGTGGTGGGGAGAACATTCTTTAGGACGGGTTAGGGGAGGAGGGATATGTTAGGACGGGTTAGGAAGAGGTGTTAGATATTTTAGAAACTAATGAGCTATGTTCCCGATATGTCAGGAAAACCCCATCAGTTTATCATCTAAATAACCACTCAAAAACTGTTTACCTGTTGCTCATCCACTTCATAAAGAATGTTTTCCCAGACTGGTGAAGGGCCAGGTACCCCGTCTGGTAGTCCCCCTCTGGTTTCTGTACCGTCACATTATTCTTCCCGAACAGCAGTACTGAGTTGGTGTTCTGATAGAGAGATGCAACCAGGCTCCTGGTGTGACACGCTGAGGGGTCGTTTTCCGTGACAAAATGAAGGGCACTAGGTGTACACACTGTTAGCGAGGAGTTGGGGTGTTTCAGGTGGCGGGGCTGGTCTCCCTTTGCCATTTGCCGCTCCAGCAACTCTGAAGCAGGGGGATCGCTCCAGAAATGATCGGGTGTTTTGGTTTTTGTGTAGTCCAGGGCTATCAGGCCACTAAGAAGGTCGAGGAAGAGGTTACCCGTGACGGGATTACGTATCAGAGAGTCATCGTGATACAACTTGGTGCACTGCTGTGTCACACTCTTCACTATATCAACTATGGTTTTCTCTATCAGCGCCAGTCGGATCCAGTTGTAACGTGGTGTATGTCCTATCAGGCTCCTCGATTTAGCTACTGAGTTTTCCTTCCTAAAACCCGCTCTCTTTAGTGTATCAGCGGCTATTTCGTCATGTTTAGCGAGGGTGGTTAGAAGGACCATAGAGAGAGGGGTGCTACTGAGGGATACCCCGGGCTTCTTGAACCCGTGTACCAAACACTGTTCCATAACAATACACAGGGAGGCGATGGTGGCACTGTCCTCATGGATAAACTTCTTAGTGACACTCTCCTCCATCAGCAGCTTGATCTCTTTCTTGAGTCGGGCAAGCAGGTGCTCCCGCTCTCCTGCGTCCATCTGAAACGAGGGGGAAGGGTAGAATATAGGGAGTAAGAGAGATGGCCTGAGGTTAGAATAGTTGAGGGGGTACGAGGGGCGGGAGGGGGGGGGGTAGCAGGTAGAATTTAGATGAAAAACTCAGAGGCAGTTCAGCAAATGAGCTGATATATTCAGTACCATTATAGGTTGCATTGAGAGTTGGTGTGGTGGTAGTTTAGTAGTATAGTGAGCAGAGAAGGGCAGTTATATTATCGAAAGTGGGTATGGGGTTGGTGGGAGTGTATAACACCAGACTAACGATCCCCGGTAGAGAGAGAGAGAGAGAGAGAGAGAGAGAGAGAGAGAGAGAGAGAGAGAGAGAGAGAGAGAGAGAGAGAGAGAGAGAGATAGAGGCACGTGCCGCTAACACATAGCTCTCTTGACAATGGCTAGCCTTGTTATAGGGTGTGGTCACATCACTATAACACTATGTTCCACAAAAGTAAGTAAGAATGTTACACAAAGAGAGGGGTTCGAGGAAAAAAGGGGTGGCACCGAGGGGAAGAGGGATGAAATGGTAACAAAACAAAAACTTACCTTTAAATCGTTTTACACTACACTAAACGCATCTTGATGGACGAATCATACTCGCTGCTAGCTACGAAGGGGGAAAACTGGTGTAAGGAGGAAAGTTGAGAGAAGCGGTAAGAGGGGAAAACGAGGGAGAGAGAGAGAGAGAGAGAGGCAAGCAAGATTGGTAAAGAGGGAATTATTAAAGTAAGTTGAGAGACGAACATGGAAAAGAGAGTGAAGTAGAAGATATGAGAGAGAGAGAGAGAGAGAGAGAGAGAGAGAGAGAGAGAGAGAGAGAGAGAGAGAGAGAGAGAGAGAAAAGATATAGAGAAAGAGAGATAAAATAAGAACGTTCCATGCAAGAATACTATGATCACTTGAAACTAATTACACATTCTAATGACACATGTACATTTCCCTCACTTCCTCTCGAATATATAATTTATACAAAACCGGCACGACTAGACTTCCGCAAGAGCATGAGAACAGATGGGACATAGAGGGAGGGGAATGGAAGAAAGCGAGAGAGAGAGAGAGAGAGAGAGAGAGAGAGGGACAGAGACAGAGAGAGAGAGAAAGCAAGGGAGAGAGAACGAAATGTAAAAGCCTAATAGTGTGAAGAGAGATGCGGAAAATAAGGATAGTGAGACCAGAGAGACGAGATATTTCCGCACTCCTTGACAGCAAAAACGCTGGGTATTGCACCTGGTGTATTGCACCCCCTGCAATCAACAAATCACACGCGAGCTCACAACAAGACCTCTCTATCCTCCCCTCTCTTTCTTTTTATCTCTCTCTCTCTCACACCCCATCCCTATTTCTCTCTATAGATTCACAATAATGATATTGCAGCATCTCGTCTCACACATGAGCACAAAACGCAAAGCACTCTGCGTGCACAGAGGACAGAGAGAGAAATCAGATAGAGAGAGAGGGGGAGAGAGGGGGAGGGAGAGAATCAGAGAGAAACAACAGAACAATCGACGAGAGAGAGAGAGAGAGAGAGAGAGAGAGAGAGAGAGAGAGAGAGAGAGAGAGAGAGAGATAGTGAGTGAGTTAGTGAGAGAGAGAGAGAGAGAGAGAGAGAGAGAGAGAGAGAGAGAGAGAGAGAGAGAGAGAGAGAGAGAGCTAGAGAGAGAGAGAGAAAGAAGGATAGTGAAATAGTGAGTGCCAGGGAGAATATTTTGTCGCAGGGGGAGAGATTGTACTAATTGTAGAGTTTCAAAGTGAGAATAATACTGAGATAGAAGAGGGAGAGTTAGAGAAAGACAGAGATAGTGAGTGGGCCCCTCGCGTTTTCAATTAGGTTAAATATGGTAAAAGTTGGACAAGAACGTCAAAGGTAGAACTGTTGCTCTACATATGGGGCATTGGGTGCTAGCAATTGCAGCTCTATGCAGACAATCCCAACAACCAATATGACCACAGGGTGTAGTGGTTATCTGTCCCTATAGGAACTAACTCAGCACATACAATACACGTCAGACCTGACGGAGGCAGAGAAATATTCACAGTTTCTAGCTCCTTTTTACATCCCTCTCTCTGCTTTAGAGCAGTGAGTAGCTGCAGAGCAGCGTTAGCTAAGTCCATTATCACGATCACATGAAAAGGATGAATCTTTGGCACAGGGCCAAGGCGGCCATTCTTAATACCGAGCATGCCTTGTGATAGTTGAAATCCCTTCAAATAGGCAAGGATGGTAATGGGAGATGATAAATGTTCCATGACCCACTTAAAGGTAGGATGGATATTGTTCAGAGTTGAGAGGAGTGACGTCAGTGTCTGTAACAACACGAATACTGCTCTGGTCCCTTTGGAAGGAGGTTGTCCTGCTGCAGTAAGAGGTACCACCTGATTACATTCCTCTCCCAGAGTCAGCACCCCTCGGCCGCTAGTAAACCCATAATACAATGCTGTACCAAGGACGCTCTCGTTCAGTAACCCCGGGAGCCGTATGGCAGTGGGTGTCAGGAGGGCAGATACCTTGGATATCTCATCAGTATCTCTTTCCGCCGCACTGAATAGTTGGCCAACTGTCGGACGTGTGGTGGGAAACATGCAAACCTACAAACACACACACAGATCGGAGGGTACACAAAAGTAGAGGGTAGACCCGCCGCGCTTCCCTGCTGTACTTTCCAATGAAGGGGCGGTCCGCGCGTTACTGCGGTGCGAGCCGGTCTGTGTAGTGTATTAGAAGAGTTCTGGCCAGACGGTGTACTGCAGCAGTGGTTAGAGTTGGCTATTATCCGGACGTTAGCGGTCGTGGAACATATGCCTAGAGAGGGAGAGAGAGAGGAAATGAGTAAGAGGATATGATGGTGTAAAATTAGACTGGGAAATAGAGGTTCTGTGAGAAGGAGCGGGTAGGCCCCTAACTAAGTAGAGTGGGGGATGGTTAGCAAGGGGTAAATTGGGTATGGTAAACGGGGGTGCGGAAGATGAAACTCGTAAAGAATGAGAATATAAAAGTGTGAATAACTTATTACATGTTGTTATTGCTGTTTAAGAAAGAGAATATAATTATTGCTTCTTCTCTCGCGCCATCCAATATCACACACTCACTCACACTCTTCCTTTAACCAACAAAGAAAGGAAAATAGGCCAAAATATTTGTTTTGATTTTTTTTCTCGCACATGTAACAGAGGGGTAGGTTATCTGATAAAATATGTACTCGCACACACTACATAATTCCCGTCCTTTTTTTGTACTCTGACAAGTTTAGGCCTCGTCTACTGGACCGGCTACTGGAATGAGGGGGCGGTGACTCGGCAGGTTTTGCGGGGGTAGTGGAATCTGACATACCGATATCAATATCAATATCACATCCATTGTGGAGATCAAACGGATCAATAGATTTCTCTTTTGATAAACTGGGTGCAGCAGTCTCTTTCTTCTCTTCGACCTCCTCCTTATCCTGTAGTTGCTCCTGAGCTAACTTGGACAACACCTCCTTAAACTTGGAGGCATCTTCCTCTGCCTGGAATTTGGGGGTCACAACGACATTGCTTGTTTTACGTCTCATGAAGGGGTTTGGAGCGGCGCATTTTACAGAATTATACTCCTCCCTCAGCACCTCCTCTATCCGGTCCGTTGTCCTTGCCCTATTCTTGTCATTGATGTAACTGATAGCTTTGAGATCCCTGTTCCGGTCTTTGCTCAACCTGTTTGCATCTTCCTCCAGATCATCAATAGTCCGCCTTGAGTTTCTCGACCTCAGCGAAGTCACCAATCGCCTCGGCCATCTGTTTCTGTGAAAGGAGATCTGTTTTACGGGTAGCAAAGTTCAGTGGATTCTTCCTGAATTTCTGTTTTTCTTCACAATCTGGTCGATTTCCTGCTCCGTAAATTCGTGTTCCATCGTCTCCTTGATGCTCTTCATCTTCTTATCAACAAACTTGGTGGTAGGGAGTTTCAGGTTGTTAGCGTCCATTGTGGTCTTCCATTTTAGGAACTCAGATTCGGTGAAATCCTGGTTTGACACAAACTCCAGCCGATACATACTCTCCTGGAGACCGTGCCGGACCTTGAGGCCCTTGTTGGTTTTAGCCTTGCCCAGCGTATACACCTTGGGTGTATCTACCACATCAAAAATCTCAGCAACCCGATAAATTTTCTTGCCCATTTTGTCACCGATTCCTATCCTGATGTAGCACCCACAGCAGATGTTCTTGAAGAATGGGAAGTGTACCCACCTCTCCAACTTGAATCTGGAGAGCCTGATCTTAGAAGAGCTTGTTCCTTGGTGGTGATGTATCTGAATGATCTCAGGACTGGGTGCCCGGCCGGTCCCCTTTTCTCCGTCTGATTCCGCGTCAGAGGAAGATGAAGGACAAAGATTTCTCGTCATCTTCCTCATCATCACTGTAAACGTCCTTAGTTTTCAGTAACACCCTATCTGGAGAACTCTCATAGTTCCTAATTTTGGCTTTATGAGCCTCCCTCTTAGCCCGTAACTCATCGATTGCCTTTCCCTTTCCCTTATCATCAGCCTGCTTTCTGGCCCGTTGTGACCGCATTGGTTTTGAATCGTGATCTTGTCTCTTTCGCTCAGCCTCCTGTTTAGCCGCTTCCTCTTTCTTCTTTTGCAGCTTCAACTTTCTCTGAATCTCTTGCCTTGTTTTCATGCTCTCTCGCTTTTCCAGCCGGTCAAACAGGACCCTCTCCCGCTCAGCCTCTGTCATACTGGCCAACTTCTTCCTATCCTCAGCATCTCCCATACAGTTCTCATCAAGACCATCATCGAAACCATCCGAATCATCACTTAGCGAGGCGTTATCTGATTCTGACAACTCTCCCTCCTCTGACTCTGTTCCTCCGCTCTCCTGAGACTTCTTATCGTCCCGTTTCAGAGCCTTTTTAGGGGGACCCTTCTTGGTTTCTCCTTTCAAAGTCCACTCCTCGCCCTCTTCACTCGATTCTGATAAACTGTCTGAAGAGTTTTTACTTCTACCGGGCTGTTCATCTTCACTGGCATCGCTATCGGTTACAAACTTTCGCCTCTTTCGAGTCATCACTACCTGAGAGGCTGATAGTTATATGTAAACTCACAAATCGTGGGGAAAAGGGGAATTATATCATACTATTATTAAAGCAAATAGGGAAATCCCATGTCCCGTTTTTTTAACCAAATATGGCACAAAATTCCTGGAAATGGCCTTTTGCACGTGTTGTCCCTAGAGGGACCCTGGCAACCTGCCAGCTTGAGCCTTAAACTGCACGTGCATCCTTGATTCATCTTTCTGCCGGTTGTGTGATTGATCGTTTGCTCGATTTGATCTGTTCACCACGTTTCGTGAACATGACTACTGAACTTCAACACAATCGCCAGCGAGTTTGGAGGAGCCATATCTCCCAAACTGGCGCTGACGCCTATAGACTACGTGATAGAATCCTACAAAAGAGGTGATTATTATTCAAAAAAAGTTGTCAACACACGTAATAACAAAGTATCAATGGCATTAATAAGAAATGATAGTAATACGTGAAAGTATTTTGCCAATGTACTCCTTCATAAAATACTTCAGGACCTGGCAAAAGAGGACCCGTGGTTTTTTGTTGAAAGAATCCCTGTGGTTAATTTACCTGATAAATTTACTGATTTTAAAAATTTCAAATGATACTACACTATTTGCTTAGTTTACTGTATGACCATCCCTGATATTCGCCCGTAGGGCGAGCGGGCTTACTAGTAACTTTAACCCAAAATTATATTGTTAGGCAACTAATTTACCGCAACTTTAAAGAAAAAAGCTTTACACCAATTGCAGACAACGGCCATCATTCAAAATCCTTTGCATTGCAATTCGCAAACGCCTTCTGATTGCTCAAGCAAGGTTCTAGCTTCGGAGTTCTGTCGGGCAGAATCTGCACGGAGGCCGGTCCTATACCCCTGCTTCTACTCTGTGGCTGTATGCAAGCATTCAAAAGGAACCCGAATTTACAGGATGTACCATAGGTCAAGGACACGGAGGGCAAGGCTCTCTACTTCTGCGACCTGTCACCTGCGTCTACTTGGCTTAAGTTTACGCACAATTTATCACAAAGTCACACAATTAACATATAACTTCGTCCCGCTCTTACACCGTACACCAATAAAAGTGATACAAGGCTGAGATGTGAAATTATACAGTTCACATCAGCGGTTTCCTAAGCAGTTTAAAGTTTAAACAATACAGACAGACAATAGAGACAGTGATGCACATCCTAGTAGCATTAGATGCACAAAAACGAGGAACAAGGAAAAATAGAAAACTGAAACGAGGTAATGAACAAACAAAGCAAGCAGACAGACAAAAAACAGGCTGTATGCAAGCCATCAATCAATCAATCAATCAATCAAAATGTACATTTAACATCCCGCTTTTTGACTAATAATAGTAAGAGTGATAAACGTCATACAAAGTTACTCGATGAGCGCCAGAGCACTCCTACCAGCCTTCTAAAGCGGTGAACCCAAAGTGGAAAAGAAAGATGATATGAGTGATAATAATAGCCCAGATATGATGATAATAAGTAGATAATAAATTAATGTTTTTGATTAAGTAAGAAATAATTGGGGGGGGGGGGGCCTGCCGCAAGAATCTCATGCCTCATTGGCGATTTTCAGGGTAGCTGGGATTTTTGAGATTTTCGATTTTTGTCTAAAAAACGTGGGATTTTTGAGATTTTTGAGGCAAATTTGCGATTTTTCGGGGAAAACCCAAAAATTTTTCTCAAAAATCTCATAGAAAGCAAAAATTTCCATTCGAAAATTTGGAATAGAAACAATCCTTGTGTTTTTCTACCAAAAATCAAAATTCTGAATAGAAATGTTCCTTGTGTTCTAGTACAAAAGTTAATGTGAAGCTAAAACATGAAATCTACCAATTTAAAATTCTAAACTGGTATTATGATTCAGTTTTAAGCTAAAAAATATGTCGAAAAACTGAGTATTGGCAGCCAAAATTGTGCCAATTTACCACAAAAATCTCAAACGTAATTGAGCAAATTTTCCCAAAAATCTCAAAAATCTCATCGGCCGAAAAGAGGGTAGCTGAGATTTTTGCGGCAGGCCCCCCCCCCCCCCATAATTATATGTATGAAAATATATGTTAAATCAATGTAATAAGTTACATAGAAAAGAGATTAATCACGAAATAAAAGAGTGGAGCGAATCACTGCTCCGTAATTCTGAAGCTCAATGCATGCAGCGGACGTATAGATGTACACATAAATTAATGGGACAGTCCATCCTAAACACCATACGACTTTTCAAACAGGTGGGTTTTGAGTCTGGATTTGAAAGTTTCCTCGTCTGAACAGTTGCGAATGTTAATGGGAAGTTGATTCCAGATCCTCGGGCCTGAAACTTGAAATGCACGCTGTGTGGTTTTGTACTTGGTTGAAAAATCCCTTTCCAAAAGGGTCAGATCACCGTCGTGACGTAGTGATTTTCCTTTCCTCTGACGTTTGTTTATTAGATTTTGAAGATATTGTGGTGCTTGATTGTTTAGACACTTGAAAACCATGAGACAGATTTTAAATTCAATTCTAGCATCAACTGGAAGAAATTGTAATTGCCGCCTAAGGTCTGTAACTCCCCTCCACTGCCACCTTCCAAACACAAAGCGAGTCGCTGCGTTCTGCACTTTTTGCAATCTGGCAATGTCACATTTATCGGCACCAATTAGTAAGCCGTTACAGTAGTCCAGACGAGAGTGGATGAGCGAATGGACCAGCTGAACCTTGTGTCTTCTCTGTAGCTTGTTTCCAATTCTACGGAGGTTGACAAGGTTATAGTTACATTCCTTCACAACTTTTGAAACATGTTCTTTCATGGTAAGTTTTTCATCAAAGACAACACCCAGATTCTTGGCACTCTGGGAGGGAAAGATGGTCGCCGAGAGGGGTCCTTCCTCATCACACAATGTTAGAGGATCTGAATAGTCCAGTGGGTTTGGACTATTATCAGTTCGAGAGGAAATGAACATCAACTCAGTTTTTGCCGGGTTTAGTTTCAGGTAACTGGATGCCATCCATGCTTTAATTTCCAAGAAACATTTTTTGAGTTGAGACTCACATTCGTTCCAGGCATCGTTTGTGAAGCTGACATACAGCTGAGAATCGTCAGCGTAGAGGTGAATCTTGGTTTTGTGTCGTGCCGCTATAGCTTCCAAGTCCTTAGTGAACAGAATAAAAAGTAACGGACCGAGGATGGATCCCTGCGGTACACCTATTTCGATGTTAACAGGAAGTGATTGACTTTTGCCAATTTTGACAACTGCTACCCGGTCTTTCAGATATGACTGGAACCACTCAAGAGCCACCCCTTTGATTCCATACATCTTGTCCAATCGGCTAATGAGAATGTTGTGAGGGACTGTGTCGAAAGCAGCGGATAGATCCAAGAGGAGAAGAACGGCCTTATTCCGTTTATCAGTGAGAACTAGCAGATCATTGAATATACGTAGTGTTGCTGTTTCACAGGAGTGCTTCTGTCTGTATGCCGATTGAACTGAGGCAAGAAGTCCATGGCTTTCCAGATGTTAGCTGTAATCTGTAGAGCAACGCACTTTTCAATAATCTTTGAGATAAAACTCAGATTAGAAATCGGTCGATAACTTGACATGTTTTATTAGTAGAGGGGTTGTAGCACCGGGAGGTAATGAGTAAACACACACACACGCATTGAGCAAGCTCAATGTTTAGCTATTCTCCGGCTGGGTATAGGGCTGAGGTACTGGCAAGATATAGTAGGATCGCTACTGCCCACATGTCAAGTCTATTCGGATATACAAGTTTAAAAGGTTGGGGGGTCACAGGGACCGTCTTAGCTTCGCTCCCCGTTAACATTGCCTGTAACCGGGGGTCCACTAAGCTCTCATATATACTCGGCCATTACTCCCAACCACTAGTAGTGGTTTTCAGTACCTCTTATACTGGTAATTCCGTATAGAAACAATCCTTGTGTTTTAATAGCGATCACTCCGTATATCTTGCACTGACCCAGTATTACCACACATTAATTGTGCAATTGGCACTATGGGATTTCTCCACTGCGGCCGGCACTGTGAGTAATCAGCCACTATATAAGCTACATCTTGGTTGCTAACCAGTCAATACATTAGTAGAGGGGTTGTAGCACCGGGAGGTAATGAGTAAACACACACACACGCATTGAGCAAGCTCAATGTTTAGCTATTCTCCGGCTGGGTATAGGGCTGAGGTACTGGCAAGATATAGTAGGATCGCTACTGCCCACATGTCAAGTCTATTCGGATATACAAGTTTAAAAGGTTGGGGGGTCACAGGGACCGTCTTAGCTTCGCTCCCCGTTAACATTGCCTGTAACCGGGGGTCCACTAAGCTCTCATATATACTCGGCCATTACTCCCAACCACTAGTAGTGGTTTTCAGTACCTCTTATACTGGTAATTCCGTATAGAAACAATCCTTGTGTTTTAATAGCGATCACTCCGTATATCTTGCACTGACCCAGTATTACCACACATTAATTGTGCAATTGGCACTATGGGATTTCTCCACTGCGGCCGGCACTGTGAGTAATCAGCCACTATATATATATATATATATGCTGTTCGAGTCGAGTCCTTTCCCTTTGTAAACCGGTCGTATCATGGCATTTTTCAATGTAGAGGGAAACACTCCACTAGTAAGGCTACCGTTGACAATAGCCAATATTATCGGCATCAGTTCGTGGATGCATTCTCCGACCAGTTTTGATGGTAGAGGGTCAAGGTCACATTGTTTGTAGTTCATTGATCGAACAATTTTAACTAGCTCCTCACTAGATAATGCACGAAAGGAATCGAGTTGTGGTGGGCTGGGAGTTTCGGGTCCTCTGGTGACGTCTTCTGTCCGTAGTTTCTTGATGTCCAAATATATTTTGTCCACTTTTTCCTTGAAATACTGAACGAATTTTTGACAGAGATCAACTGGGTCATCATGTTCCGGTAGTGTGCTCGGATTCTTCTCCTTGCCAAGCAATCCATTCGTAATTCGATATATTACCGATTGGTCATTCCCAGCCTCTTCCAGTTTCCTCCGATAGTAGTCGTCTCTGGTTGAAGTGATGAACCGTGATGCCTCTTTCGCCTCGCGTCTGAGATTCCTCAGAGATTCAACCAGTATCTGCGAGGGAACATCTCTCTTCAGTAACGCCTTGAAATCACGCTCGGCTTTCCTGCGTCGCCGTTTTGCCGCCTGACAGTCACTATTAAACCAGGGAGGGCTAGGATTTTCTGGAACAACCTTATTCTCAATCGGGGCAAGTTCGTCCAAAAACTCGGACAGAAGGTCATCATAGAGTTTAATGATCTCAACCAGTTCACTAGGGAATTCTTCTGTGTCGCAGAGTGGGGATTTCAGTATGGTGCATCGAAGTTCATCCACATCCAAATTCTTGATATCCCGTCGTTGAATGGAGATGAAGTCCTTCCGCTGAATTGGAGCCCCGATTGGAAGGTTAAACGAAACCAGTGCGTGGTCAGGAGCTGCAGGAGTCATCTCTACAGCAAGATTTGATATTGGAAGAGCATCAGGGAGATTCTTCGTGAGAACTAGATCGAGTATTCCACCTGAGACATGAGTGGCGGTGTTTACCGACTGGTGAAAGTAGTGATCATCAAGGAGTCCACAGAAGGATTTGGCAAAACTATCATGTATGTTCTGTACATGTATGTTGAAATCACCAGTTATGACGACCTCTCCCGACCTTTCAGCCAGACCATGAAGTAGTGTCTCGAACTCCTCCAAGAAAACCGAATGGGATTGGGATGGGGAGCGGTATACACCAAGTAATCGAAGCGGCATGCAGTTTGAATGAGTCAGCAATAATTCAATACATTCCATTGATGAGAAAGAGTGATTGAACTGAGTGAAATGAAAGGAGTTTTTCATGAGAATAGCTACACCACCCCCTCTAGAACCACGTGCAACACTAACTAACCTATACCCAAGCTCACTAATTTGACTCTCAATAGCACTCTCAATAGCATGTAACCAAGTTTCGGTCAAACAAACAGCATCAATATCATTGTCTATGATAGTCAGTAAAATATCATCAACCTTGTTTCTCAGAGAAAAACAGTTCAGAGTGGCCAACTTTACCTCTACTCGTTTTTTGACCTTGTAGCTTCATATATAGCTTTGTATGCCGGACACTCAGTGCTGTTTGCCCGGTGGGAGACATCGTCCTTTGACTTTCCATTCAGGGAACAGTTTTTTTTTTTTTTGTTTTGGGGCATTAAGCTAAGGCGTACCAAGTCTCATACCACCCGGGTATAGACGGCATAGCCTGGAACCCTCCGTACGAACTCCCTTGAAAATTCAAGGGAGAGCAGTGCACATTGGAGGGCCCTACGCTTGTCTTGTGTCTGTCTTGGTCAGTCTAGATAGTTAAAAACTGATCATAATAATACATAGATTTCAATGATTACGCAAGCTTTATCCTATAAAGTTACAGGGTCTGGAACAAGGTATCGTTTTGCCTTTGAGAGTTTCTTGAGTTTAGTTTGGTCTGGAACAAGGTAACGTTTTGCCTTTGAGAGTTTCTTGAGTTTAGTTTGGTCTGGAACAAGGTAACTTTTTGCCTTTGTGAGTGTCTTGAGTTTAGTTTGGTCTGGAACAAGGTAACGTTTTGCCTTTGTGAATGTCTTGAGTTTAGTTTGGTCTGGAACAAGGTAACGTTTTGCCTTTGTGAATGTCTTGAGTTTGGGTCTGGAATCCAGATGTATACCGTGTTTTGAATAGTCAATTACATTCACAATATAAACTTTACACAATCTGTGAACAGACAATACGAACAGGTGAACTTACAGAATTTTGATGGATGATTGTTACCGTGATGTTGGTTGGTGATGGGAATGGAGATGAGAGCCGAGAGGTGTATCCTTTTCCGTTAGAGATAAAGATAAACGAGAACAATCAAACACAAATAAGGGGTAGGACAGATTGTAGCACCACTAAAGTGTAAAATGTTCTAGAAGACAATTCGGATGAGATAGATAAGAACATTTGTTAGTTGTTACACGCGATAAGCGACTTAGTGCACCAAAACACAAGGATTGTCTCTGTAGTGTGGTGTTTAGCAATGTCCGCTATATTGGGAGAGGTGGGTGGGGGAGGGCGGGTGGGGGTGGGGCGGGGGGTAATATTGGACAAAAATGTAGCTGTAATTTAGTGATGAGACCAGGCCAGGCCCGAGAGACAGTTCAGTGGTAACTGGGAGGTCATGTGTGATGGAAATGAGAACTAAAGACAGATTTGAGTTGTATTTTATTGAGGAAAACAGCCCTTTTTGGTGTCTGAGACAAGCAAAAGTGAAACGAAATGCAACATAACGAACGAGTAATGAATAGAATTCTGCTCTGTGACTTGTTAGTGCTCCTTTATAAAACACGCAATGGCAAAGTACAAAGTTTCGCAAATTTAATTTAATGCGAAATTCCAAAGTTTTGGTCGATTTCGGCCAAAATTGCTGCCCTAAACTAACAATTGGACTGTGCGTTGCCGGGGAGACTGCTCGCTGGTGACTGAGAGATCATATGTTCTCGAATATTGGTACTTGAGGCGGATTTAAGTTGCATTTTAGTGTGGGGAAGAGGGGAATATTGGACAAAAATGTAGCTGTAATTTAGTGATGAGACCAGGCCAGGCCCGAGAGACAGTTCAGAGGTAACTGGGAGGTCATGTGTGATGGAAATGAGAACTAAAGACAGATTTGAGTTGTATTTTATTGAGGAAAACAGCCCTTTTTGGTGTCTGAGACAAGCAAAAGTGAAACGAAATGCAACGTAACGAACGAGTAATGAATAGAATTCTGCTCTGTGACTTGTTAGTGCTCCTTTATAAAACACGCAATGGCAAAGTACAAAGTTTCGCAAATTTAATTTAATGCGAAATTCCAAAGTTTTGGTCGATTTCGGCCAAAATTGCTGCCCTAAACTAACAATTGGACTGTGCGTTGCCGGGGAGACTGCTCGCTGGTGACTGAGAGATCATATGTTCTCGAATATTGGTACTTGAGGCGGATTTAAGTTGCATTTTAGTGTGGGGAAGAGGGGAATATTGGACAAAAATGTAGCTGTAATTTAGTGATGAGACCAGGCCAGGCCCGAGAGACAGTTCAGAGGTAACTGGGAGGTCATGTGTGATGGAAATGAGAACTAAAGACAGATTTGAGTTGTATTTTATTGAGGAAAACAGCCCTTTTTGGTGTCTGAGACAAGCAAAAGTGAAACGAAATGCAACGTAACGAACGAGTAATGAATAGAATTCTGCTCTGTGACTTGTTAGTGCTCCTTTATAAAACACGCAATGGCAAAGTACAAAGTTTCGCAAATTTAATTTAATGCGAAATTCCAAAGTTTTGGTCGATTTCGGCCAAAATTGCTGCCCTAAACTAACAATTGGACTGTGCGTTGCCGGGGAGACTGCTCGCTGGTGACTGAGAGATCATATGTTCTCGAATATTGGTACTTGAGGCGGATTTAAGTTGCATTTTAGTGTGGGGAAGAGGGGAATATTGGACAAAAATGTAGCTGTAATTTAGTGATGAGACCAGGCCAGGCCCGAGAGACAGTTCAGAGGTAACTGGGAGGTCATGTGTGATGGAAATGAGAACTAAAGACAGATTTGAGTTGTATTTTATTGAGGAAAACAGCCCTTTTTGGTGTCTGAGACAAGCAAAAGTGAAACGAAATGCAACGTAACGAACGAGTAATCTCAGGGAACAGTTTACACATGAAGGAATAAAGTCTGTGTTCGATTTTTCTGGACAGTCCTTTGATTCGTGGTTTTTTTGAGCAGTGTGCACACACTGAGTCTCGATCACAGCCTGCTGCTGAGTGATGGAAGCCTTGACACTTGTAGCACTGTAACACGTGTACTCTGTCGACAACGTTACACGCAGTGTATCCAACGAAGACTACCCTCTGGCGAAGGAGTTGTCTCTTTGTTTGAGTGGGTAGGCGTAGACCGATGGTAGCGAGTTCAGGATTCCGATAGTTTTTTCTGTAAGACACAACATCCACAGCAATGCCCTGTAGTTCCGGATTCTTCTCCTGTAGGACTTCTATGATGATTTCACTTCGTTTTCGTCTATCGTCTTCTTGATTAATAGAATCAGAGATGGGAAAATTTAGGACCGTGAGTTTGCTTGTTGGATCTGATCTCACTCTTACTGTCTTGGTACGTAGACCCGTGCTAAGGGCGTCAGCTGCTTTCTGACCCTCACTCTCTGGTACGGTCACGATGACCAAGTTTTTCTTTTTGTCCATTCTTGACACTTTCGTCTTGGAGAGAGCATTTTCACTTAACTTCTGGACCTCGTCGATATCAATCTCTTCACAGTCAATGTAGATTTTTCGCCACGGAAGTGCTGGTTTGGGAATATCACTGAAAGACGGTTTAGGTGGTAGGGTAGGAGTGCGGACTGGCGTAAGGGTTGCAGCAGCAGCAGCAGCAGCAGTAGCATGAGCATATGGCGCTGCCTGGTTCAGAGGTATCATCGCAGCAGTAATTCTGTCGGTTACTGCAGATAGTATATCTTCCTTGAATTTTTCTAGATGATTGTTCATGTCTTCTATAACATTGAGATTATCGAGAGGGTCATTTTCATTGGACGAAGGAGTTTGGCGAGTGTTGAGAGCTAGAGCATCAGTAAGTGCACATACCGCCTGGTATGACTGTTTTAGCAGTGCCCACAATGATTTTCGGTCTGGGTTTCTCGGAGGAAGTTCAGAATCCTCGTCCAACAGGTGAAGAAGGTTCTCGTTGATCAGCGCTTGTTGGAGTTGGTGTGTGGGATCAGGGACATGGGAGGAAGAAGCGGCTGCCCCGTCCATTAGCGTCGGACTGCCCATAAGGGGCGGTTCCATAAACCTAGGGCAAGATCTCAATAAATAGTTTTACGTTGTAGTTGATGAAAGTTTGAAGCCCTTTGTTTAAAGGCCAAGATGTGTCTCTTCGCCTAAGTTGCAGCCCCTGTATCAGGCCGTCAAAAACCCGTGCAATCGTGGTTTGCATCACATGCGAAAGCGTTCCCCTTACATTTTACAAGTTTGAAGTTTCAGAGGACAAAAAACAGTTTTTGAACTTCAAAACTTTGGAACAAAATTTCGCAGTGCAGTTTGCGAAAAATTTATGATGAAAAAAAGTCAACGCCATGCAACGCAAAAGTAAAATATTTCGCGCGTGACGTCAAAATCAAACAAATGCAGCGCATATTATTAAAAACTGAGCCGAAAATAAAGTTTTTATTTTGAAGTTTGTCTTTTTCAAAATTTTGATTTTTTTAAACCGTTTTTTTTCTTTAAAAACTGAAAAGTCCAAACTCCAAAATCAACTTTCTTGAAGCCCCGAATTCCATTATTGTGACCTGCGCTGAGCAGCGTTTCGTAACCGATTACCGGCGGATGCACTTAATGCTGAAATGTTTTAAATGACTGAGCATTCCTCTGTGGTCTGTAGTCTGCCTCGGCAGTCGGCCCTCAGGACTCCCGACTCGACCGGCGACCGCTCAGCAGTCACCGCTGGCCTGTGTACTGGCGTTAGTTAATTTCGCAGTTCGTACTTGTGTCAGACTGCCTCATGCTTGTTTCTTGTACTAATGTATCATTTAATTTGCTTAAATTTATGACTGGTTAGCTGCGAAGTGAAAATGTCCGCTGTAAACAGACGGAATGCTAATGAACTGCTATGTGGACCGATTGTCTCACCTCTTTTGGAATACTCCGTGGTTCTACTAGTTCATGGCGTTTCCTTCCAAAGTATCGACCAACTTAGAGCAGAGGTAAACATTTGGTCATTTTTGATACCCACAATTATTATGTTTCGACCGATGATGCACCTACTCTTCCTTGATCCGCTGTCTGGCGGCCCTGACCCGATCTGAGCGGCACCAGACAGTGACTAATAGTAATTTGTTTTTTGTCCCAGGACGGTTACGACTTGAAGTTAAGTGTTCAGATAGCCAGAGTTAATGAAGAGCTGCCAATATTAAAAACAAAAACCGTCCCCCTCAGTAGGTAGGGAATCGATTGTTGAGTTACTCAGCAAGGAATTGATGAATCATACCCATAAAGAAATGAGCTCCTATCCGGTTACATGATCATACTCATCATAGTAGGATATAAGTGTTGGGTATAATAAGTCTGTGTGGGTGTGTAAGTATCCCTTTTAACCTAAGCACATTACAGATCAGTATTTGAAGAGGTATTAGTTGTTCACACGGAAACACTTGAAGAACTAGAACTTCTCCTTTGTACTGCCGAGGAGGTGCTAGATGAGTATGCACTACGCCTTGGTGACTGGAGTTCCTTTACCTATAAACACCTGGCGCTGGCAGGGCAAAGCAGTGAATTGTTTATCACAGCAGTGGTCAAGTCAAGATCAATACCACCTGCTTTATCACCACATCTTGATCTACAGGTACTTTTCGGTGTTGGGGCAGGGTTCAGGAATCGCCACGCCTATTCTCCAACTTTCATTCGCCTTACTGGCTTGTTACTCAACTGTTAGTTGAGTCAACTGGCCCCTTACTCAACAATTACCGGCAGGTTATGGTACAATATCTGGAGACGCCGATCAGCCACCCAAAGGAAGGAGTGATGATACTTGGCAGTGACAACTTTATAAAGGATCTTGCACAGCTCCCCATCAACTCGAACAGCAACGTAAGGATCAAGATTCAAGAGTCCATTTTTAAAATCCTGATAGTTACAACTTACAAGTTGCCCAAGCCCACTATTTTCCTTGGTTATGAAATACCCCGTTACCAACTATTTTCTCCCGTTCAGATCCAGGTGACGGTACCTCAGGGACCCTCTGATCAGCCACAGTGGTACCATACCTTCCTGTTCCGCGGCTGTTCCCTGGAACAAACCATTGGCCTTCACTTCTTCCACCAGGCATATGTGATACAGGATACTGTGAGTAACGGCTTTTTTAATGTCAATGTATTAAGAAGTTTTATGATCTGACCTCTCTGAACCGAACTTTCTGAGGCTGTGTTATAGTGAGTGTATTGTGTGGTGTGCACTGTACACGAAGATACCGTCGTGTAGTTAGATCTAAGCCCTATAGCCAACCATTTCTCAATTTCATGATTGTGGGGGGGGGCCACCACCTTTTTTTTTGCCCATTGCCCATAATCCCAGCGAATTTTGGTTTTGCCCATATGGGCAAAAATGGGCAAAAGTGGGCAAAAATGGGCAAAATGAAATTTTTAGTGTTTTTTGTTGTTTTTTCAACTCTATAACTTGATTTTAATTCTTTAAAGTGAGAGAGAACAGCCCTGATTTTGATAAAACTCGGTCAGAATGGTCTTTGGTGTCACATTAGAAGTCAAAAAATTGTTTAGTGGTCAAATCGTAAATTTAGGATTTTTTAAATTTTTTTAAAGGTTTTAGGCTTTATGGCTTTATTTTGTTCTAGGACGTTTCTGAAGCCCATGAAAGCCAAAAAACCTAAAAACCTAAAAAATTCTAAACTTAGGATTTGAGCACTAAAATTTTTTTGACTTCTAATATGACACCAAATACCATTCTGACAGAGTTAAATCAAAATCAGGGCTGTTCACTTTCACTTTGAATAAGTTAAATCAAGTTATAGAGTTGAAAAAACGACGTATAACACTGAACATTTCATTTTGCCCATTTTTGCCCATGTTTGCCCATTTTTGCCCAAAGTCCCACGATTTTTGAAAATTCAGTTTTGCCCATATGGGCAAATATGGGCAAATATGGGCAAAAAAAAAGGTGACGGCCCCCCCTGATTGTGATATAGCAGGGACAAAACGATATGTAACCCACTCATCCGGATATGTTTCCAGCAACAGTGGAGACTGGGTGAAAAGTTGGCTGAATGTCCTATGACCTTATCTCGAGGCTTAGTGGCCCTCCTGGAGTCTAATCCGGAGGGGGTGTGCTTCTCTCGAGTTCCACTTCTTTCCATCCAACCAACTCTCTTCGCCAGAATCTCCCTAAAACTAGGTAGGTACTTTTTATGTTCTAGCCCTTTACAGGGTGCCGTGAGACAGGGTCGAGCAAGGCAAGTAGGTACTTCGTCCGGTAAATCTTTGTATTATGATTATGATGATGCTAAAACACTACCAAACTCACCACTCGTTTATACTCAGGTTGCACTCCTGCACTCTCGCCGAATGCCATTCCCAAAGTGACCAGACCGTGGGGCGAGTGGGAGGAAATAGCACCAGAACCACCACGACCACAGACCACTGACAATGCTCCAAAACACATTCCCGCCAATGGAGAAGAGAGTCCACTCAAGGATCTCGTACTGCCTGAACATTCGGCTATAATGAAACTGCTGGAGAGACACTCGACACCTCAAACAAGTCACCATCCAATAGCTGTGACTGGGCCAACAGCAGGGGGAGGGACTGGAACGGGCCAGAACTCTGAGTATATGGGGAAAGTAATTGAATCTCAGGCGGCGGAACTCGCTCGATACCGGTAACTGTTCCTGAGATAGGACTTCTAATCTTCTAGTCGTACAATTAGTTCACTGCTTTATTTATTCTCCTCAGTCTTATTCCTAATTAGGAGAGGAAAAACTGAAAAATTTAGGCAACTAATTGTTATAAAAGCGAAAACCACTCTACCCGACTAATTTTGATACGCTGAATCCAATGAGCAACTTACGCAAGCGCTCAGAGGTGGAGAAAGTGCCCTAATTGGCCATAATTGGGTACCTGTATTTTCAGCCTGAGGCCAAAACCATAAGTACCCTTAAAATAGGAGTAAAGACAAATCTGAGGGCACTAAAGTGATCAGCGTCCTCGCATTAGTGGGGGTAGGTGCCGGAATTAAGTCTCTATCTCATCTGGTTAATTGAATAATTGGATAATTAGATAGGCGCATAACCGTATTTTGGCTATATGGCTATAGCCACTTAGGAATGGTTTAGAGACGTTTCATTGGTGCCATTTTGTAGACAATGGCCAAGTTATGGGGGGTCGACGTCGGACTTCTAAGCTCTATCTTCAACCGTTTAGCCGTTATTTGGCTTTAAAGGTACTCAAAATCGGGCTTTTTACCGTTTTTCGCTCATTTTGAGTACCTTTAAAGCCAAATAACGGCTAAACGGTTGAAGAAAGAGCTTAGAAGTCCGACGTCAACCCCCATAACTTGGCCATTGCCTACAAAATGGCACCAATGAAACGTCTCTAAACCATTTCTAAGTGGCTATAGCCATATAGCCAAAATACGGTTATGCGCCTATCTAATTATCCAATTATTCAATTAACCAGATGAGATAGAGACTTAATTCCGGCACCTACCCCCACTAATGCGAGGACGCTGATCACTTTAGTGCCCTCAGATTTGTCTTTACTCCTATTTTAAGGGTACTTATGGTTTTGGCCTCAGGCTGAAAATACAGGTACCCAATTATGGCCAATTAGGGCACTTTCTCCACCTCTGAGCGCTTGCGTAAGTTGCTCATTGGATTCAGCGTATCAAAATTAGTCGGGTAGAGTGGTTTTCGCTTTTATAACAATTAGTTGCCTTTTTGGCTTATTTTTGGGCAGTTTTTCCTCTACTAAATACAAATGTTTCTCAGGGAGGCAGTGCAGAAGATGGGACAGGATATTCTGGCGTGTCGGGATCACATAGTAAAACTAAAAGACTCCAACAGCTCATTAAAGAGACAGATCCGGGAGTTACAGAGTCCCATTGAAGGCGTGTCATCTGCCTCCAAAGAGGACTTGGCTAGAGAGGTTCGACGTTCAAGACAAATCATCAAAGACCAGGTACTTAACATTTTAAAGTTAACTTATTGTTCATATATGTTGGTCGTAGGGTTGGTTCCCTTAGCTCTACAGAGTTGTAAACCAATTCCAACTCATTTCTTCAGTCTCTTAGCTACTTATTATATATCTCCTTTCAGAATGCCAAAATGATTGAGATGGGTGATACAATGAAAACGATGAAGCAGGTAGCAGTAAAGTATGAGGGTGAGAGAAGGGAAATGGACGAGTTGCGAAATGCTCACACTGCCCAAAATCAGCTACTGCAAAAGCTCCAGGAAAAGGTTTACAATCTTTACATTTCTCAGTCTCAGTAGTAACGCGGTGCCTAGTAACCGGCTATAACTTTGATTGTCTTATGATCAATGGTCCCATTTTCAGGTTAAAGTGACCCGACTATTGGAGAAGACATGCCGAGATCAAGAGAAAGTGATAGAGACATTAGAGGTGATGGTCCGGGAGGGAGCCCCAACTGGGAGACACGCAGCTCTACCCTCTACCTCTCAACTAGCCCTACCGGCACCAATCGCAGTACCCAAACTGGAGCCCCGAGAAACCACAGAGCCTGACCAGCCTGCAGGAGACCTGCCAAATGAGTCGAATATGAGGCTTAAAATCCGGGAATTAGAAAACAAATTGAAGTTTTCAGAAGAGGCCCACCAGGAAGAACTTGCGGACGTGATGGCAACGAAAATGGACCTTCAGCTACAACTTGCCCGGTTTAGAAGGTGACGCGCACCGTGCGCGTTCTGTGGAAAGTACACTTTTCAGCACTTGGTGTTCGATATGTGTAGACCCCGTGTGTGAATATGGTGCTACTGCTAACCGGGACTAGGGTTGGCAGTTGGACATATGGCCCCTTTTGAGCAAAACAGTAAACCGTAAACGGCTAATTTAGCAAATTACTGTGTGATAAACCGATTTTTTTTGCGTTGTAACCGAGAATAATTCCATTCTGTAACAAAGAGATAAACAAGTTCTTTCAAAAAAGTGCAACCTGTTGACTTGATTCAAGATTGAAGAATGGTTCACAATTCAAACGGGGGAATGAAAAGTAGTGGACAATGAAGCATCGCACTACTAACACACACAGGGAAATAAGGGAAGGGGAATAGGGGGCAACATATCGTCTCTTTAAAAAACGTTTTAACTGATCAGTCCTGAACTGGCGAGTGTCTGAGTTCTATCATTAAAATCACGTGTCACAAACGTGTGCCAACTCACTGATCATCTAAAGATCTAATATCTATGTGTCCTCTCTTGCTTGTATCATAATAGTATATAGGAGCTGTGGAGTCTCGTTTCATGCAGGAGGGAGGGAGGGGGAAGAAGGGGGGTGTGAACCAAGTCGGTAGGTTTAAAACCCTCTCTCGGTAATTATCGGAGGGATGAGGAGGTCTGGGGTTGTCTGGAGCTGTTTCATTTTATGTATGTTGATACCGCACTTCCTATCAATATGTAACACACTTTGTAATCATCCACCTTATATATCATATACATCTGCAGTTCGTCTTGTAAATTCTTCATTTGTGTGTGTGCCACTCTGGGCATCTGTTGTTGTTTGTTGTTGGAAGAGAAAGAGAGGGAGCAGAGTGGTGGAACATAGTGCCATTGGGAACGGAGGAGGATAGGGTTTGCATCTTGTCGCATCAACAACACAGTGAGACACACTGCACTCCAGGGACCGCTAGACAAAACCGGGCCTGTCCGCCTGGTAGGTACTATCCTGGGAGAGCAGGCCATCACCCGGCTGTGACTTGAACTCCTCCAGCACGTATCTGGGTAGAGGGAGATGGGGTTACATGGAGTGTGGGAGAGGGATAGAAGGGGGGGGGGGTAACATGGTGTGTGGGAGAGGGAGGCGGGGTGAGAGGGTGTGTGGAGAGGGAGGCGGGGTGGTTAGGAAGAGGTCAACGATTAGGAAGAGTTGGGTTCTGATTGGATCTCACTTACGTGTCTTGAGATAGTTCAAGTTGAGACAATGGTTGGCTCATGCTATGTTGACTCATGATGGGCTGGGTTAGTGGTGCAGAACCAGTGTACCCAGGGTACCCTCCATACATCTGACTCAGATCACTCCCATAGGGGACAGCAGCAGCTGCAGCAGCGGCCGCTCCTCCCTTGCCCCTCTTGGCGGTACCGGGGTAGTAGTTACGGTGGGGTGGAGGAGGGGCTGCCATGAACATTCCAACTGGTATGGGAACATTAGCAGGGATAGCAGCCGGGTTGGGAGCACTGTTTATGAAACCCATCTGGTCGTGGGGCTTGTAGTAGTCGTCCCGGTACATGTCAATACCTGGGCCAGAACCGGGCATTCTCTCGTACGTAGCACTAGACATGAACACCTGTAGGGAAGGAAGTGTCAAAAAAGTGAGATTGTTGCTTTTACTAAAGAGAGTAAAAGTGAGATTGTTGCTTTTAATTAAGAGAGTAAAAGAAAGATTTGTTACATTAACTAAGGAGAGAAAGAGAGAGAGAGAGAGAGAGAGAGAGAGAGAGAGAGAGAGAGAGAGAGAGAGAGAACTAAAAGGTTCCTACTGTAACACACCTCTCGGGCATCATACATAGCGGTCCTCATGAAGCTAGCTCCAGGGTTGTCCCTGTTCACCAGGGGTTTCTTGGGTTTACTGAAACTCATCAGACAACTCTTCAGGTTATTCAGGGGTCCCTCAACCAGCAGATCGGCATCCTTGAAGTGGCCCAACAAACGGTGCCACAGAGCCTGTTTGGCCAGGACCTTGGGGTTTCCAATGATAACCACACCATGCTTGGCTCGTGTCAGGGCCACATTTAGACGTCTAGGATCGTTTAGGAAGCCAATTCCTTGGTGCTCGTTGGCTCGCACACAGGATAGAATGATGAAGTCCTTCTCTCGACCCTGGAACGCATCAACTGACGCCACCTCAAGCTCCTGAAACGGGAAATGGGTAAACACGGATAATTTAGGGCGCAATGATATCTGAATTTTCTTTCTCTTTCTCGAATGAAGACAGTGTCTCAACATGAAATTTGAAAATATTCGTTTTACCTTTTAAGTAAATGGAATTGGGGTAAAAACGGGGCATGAGTAAACATGTCCGTGGGTTGCGCAGGTGAAAATGATCTTCCCTTGTTCATATAAAAGGTACAAAATATCCTAGATTTTACATGGCCACGGCATCATTTGGGAAGCCATTAGAGAACCATTAGTGTCTGTTATGGCCTTAACCATGCATCACATGGTTGGTTTGGCAACCATACAATCTGAGTGAGACAATCATGGGAATTTTCAGGTGTATAAATCACACTATAGAGAGAGAGAGAGAGAGAGAGAGAGAGAGAGAGAGAGAGAGAGAGAGAGAGAGAGAGAGAGAGAGTGTGTGTGTGTGTCACATCCGTCCTTCCCGTGACTTAATGATTGTTGACTTTGGAGGAACATCTAATAACATTGCCCCAGCTTGTGTCCCCCGTGTCACGCTGCCCTATTGTTTACTTTTAGTCTCTCTCTCTTTCTTTCTCTATCTCTCTCTTTCTCTATCGCTCTCTTTCCTTCTCATTCTCTCTCTTTCCTTCTCATTCTCTCTCTTTTTCCTTCTCTCTATCTATCTCTCTCCATTCCTTCTAGATCAAAAATGCTATAAAAGGAGGAAATGTAGCTTTCAAAACATTGCGTAGAAAGACTTCCTCACTCAACATTCGAATTCTCTGCGTTGATCAGGACTCCAATTTCTTTTGTACATAAAACCTTCCCTCAGTCACTAAAATACTGTTATGTTTGTTTCTCGATCTAGTGATACAATCTCTGCATTTGCTGGCACTATGGTTGTTTGTCGCCCGGTTAGCTTTTTGCTATTATTTTGGGCCATTTTATGTCAGTGAAATTCTTAGTGATAACCGATATTGTAGATGAAAGGTGCTCCGTGTTCTCCACAACAATTTACGAGCACCCCGTGCAATGCCTTTGTGCAGTCTTGTCCGATTAAATCTTCAATTGAGCATTATCATGATAATAATATCAACTTTCTATTCCTGTTTTAGCCCAATTCCTCACCATGCCTGAACAACTTGAAACCTACGGAGAATTCGAGAATACGGTTCTCAAAGCATCAGCCGACAAACTCGTCGTTGTTGATTTCTGGGCTACCTGGTGCGGGCCCTGTGTCCGATTTGCCCCCACCTTCGGAAAGATGGCCGAGGAGATGACCGACGTGCTCTTCTTCAAGGTGGACGTGGACAAGAACACACAAGCTAGTGAATATGCTGAGATCAGCTGTATGCCAACTTTCAAGATCTACAAGGCTGGAAAGTGTTTGGATACTATTGAAGGAGCGAATGAGGCTAAACTGAGGGCGAGCATTACTAAACATAAATAACTCTTTCATGTGTTTGTATCCGATCACCGTGTATTCAATTGTGTTACTGTTAAGTTTTTGTTACTCATTACTTTAAAATATTACGTTTTTAATGGTTTCCTGCCCCTATTCCTGTGTATGAATACCCGTGATTATATACTCAATACGAGGGGGAGCCGGGAATATATTTACCTGGTATAGATTGGAGTGCATGCTTCCATGATACTGCATGTACTGCACCACGTACGCTCTCTGTCCCTCGTAAGGGGTAATCACTCCGATCTGGTCTGGTTTCACACCACACTTCATCAGACGAGTTACAATCTTCTCAACATTGGCCGCCTCGGTCCGGTTCAGATAACTCGTACCCGAGGATGAAATCTCCTCTTGTCCTGAAAAGAAGAGGAGGGTCAGCTATGGAAGGGGTGGATCCAGAACCAAATTAAGGAAGTTGTCGGGGGGGGGGGGGTTGCATGGCAACACTATTCTTCTGTTAGAGTCAGAATAAACAATAAATGATGGGAGATGAGTATTCAGTGTTATGGAACACTTATGTAACTAACCGGTGGTAACCCAGAAAAACATGGGTTTATCGGGGATAGGCCAGGGGAAATCAATGTTGTTGTTGCCCCGTTCCGCGTGGGTTACTCCGTTCTGCAGGGTACCATCGTAGAAGATGTCACTGGGGAACTGCGACAGGGACGGGTGCATCCTGTACTGGACCTGAGGGTGATTAAGCTCATGGTAGGGGGACTCTCATTACCAATAACATAATGGAAGATGTTATTGGAAACTTGCTCATTGATTAGATTGTTTAATTTTGTGAAAACTATCACTGACAATAATATTTTATCTTCCTGGGCCGGATTCAATGTGTTATGTAAGGAATGTTACCTGTAGCCGAATTGGCCGAATCCCAAGAATAATAAGCCTCTCAAACAGAGACTGAGCGAGACCCGCCCGGGCTGCCTTCTTGCACATAACAACTGGTCCCAGCTGGCAATGATCCCCAACAAGAATAACCTGTGAGATGGAGAGATAAAGATCGAAGGATTGGGGGCATCCCAGTGGTTTATAACTCAGACGTCACTTCTGAAAAAAAGCATACCTGTTTGGCTCCCAGAACGATGGGCACCATGCACTCCGGCTCCGTTGCCTGGGTACTCTCATCTATCAGGATGGTCCTAAACCTGAGTTTGGCCAACCTGGGATCCCCAGCCCCCACACAGGTACAACAGATAACATCTGCATTCTGGAGTAACTCCCTCTCCGCTTGTTTTCTCAGCGTCCTGAACCTCTTCTCGTCCGCACTTGACAGCTCACCCTGATCCTCTTTTAGGGCTTGTAGTTTCTCTAACTCACCGTAACCCTCCAGTGCTTTAACCTGGGGGAGATGGAGTGTTTTATGACACAATATGCTTCACATTGTGTCGTTAAAGTGAGGGGGCTGTCGTTAAAGTGAGGGGGCTGTCATTAAAGTGGTTAGAGGGAATCACAGTAGCGGGTTGTGTGGTTAGGGGGGGGGGGGGTTAATTACAGTAGCAGGGTCGTATCATACTCGGTCTCAGTATTTACCTGGCGATGAAGGGAGAGGAATGCCACAGGAGACTCGATTGTTTCCCTGCTCTTGGCACACAACCTAACCACCTTCAGACCGGTCCGATGAACCTTGTCGGTCAGTTGATCGACAGCGGTGTTGGAGGGGGCACACATCAGCACCCTGCCTCCCCGATCACCAGCACCCCTACACAGGTGGTACACAATCGTAGCTGATGTAACTGTCTTGCCTGATGAGGGGGGGGGGTAATTTGTTGTACTAATCAGTATATGGATACATCATACAAACGTCCTGGTAAACGAACTAAAACATTCAAATAACCAACACCGGGGGCACGGAGAAGTTGAGAAAAAACAAAACTCAATACCAGGATAGGAAGTGGGGTGTGATAAACATGATAGGAAGTGGGATGCGATAACCAACACTAGGATAGTAAGTGTGACAAACAATACCGTACCAGTTCCGGGTGGTCCTTGAATCAGAGAGAGGGGTTTGTTTAGGACCTGCCTCACTGCGTACACTTGGGAGTGATTCAACTCAGGTAGACCCGGAACAGTATATCTCTTGGGATTACTAGCCTTGATCGTCTGCTCTGTCTCAATCTCGTGTCCAAGGAGTCTGTGGTACAGGAACGCGGACACACTTGTCTCGTCTACAGCAAACGTCTGGGAAAAAAAGGTGAAATTCAGACTTATTTGCCCCTTTTTGAAAAGTTCTGTCTGTGTTTGCAAATAAATTAGTGTTCACAGGTGTTTGACAAATAGAAATGTTTACCTTGAGAGATGCGAGCATACGGTCAAAACTAGTTGGCTTCCATACAAAGTCGACCGTGAAGTTCCGTGTACACTCAGTAGGTACATCTGACATTCCTTTGAGCTCAAGACCCACCTCCTCTCCAAATGAGTTGGGGATCTTAATCACGTGACCTTCGTCCGTCCAGGGCTTCCTCAAATCACCTGGTGGGAAATGGGTTAAATAGGGACAGAGCAAGATAAATCGGGGAAATAGAATTGGGATTTTAGAGACTTTGGGGGAAGGTCAAGGCGGATATTATATGAGTTAGTTCTGGATGGATGGATTCATCTACAATAAACTGGGATTCTAAACAGATTCGACTAACCAGAGTACCGGAGTCTCAGTTCGTCTCCCTGCATGATCCTCATCTCACCATCCTGTTTGGGCAGTGCAAAGTAGGCAATCCACCGCTTATTCAGACCTCTATCCCACCTGATCACAATGTTGTCCTGGCTCTGGCTCTCCTTCAATTTCCGGTCATAGTCCGCTTCCATCTTAACGAGGGGAGCAAATACATTCTGGTACTGGTAGGCGTCCTCGTATCTCAGCATCACTGCCTGGGGGTCCTCATCTATCCCTGGTTTATCCAGATCCTCCACAGTCTTTGCAGGGTCCTCCTTCCACATCTCCTCCAACTTGTTGATCTGGGCAGCGGTGATCTGCCTCACACGGAGTTGCTCCTGTTCCGTGGGGATCTTTACCAGCCAGGGAAGGAAGGATCGGTCGTTGATGAGGGGCTGCCATTGGGTCTGGTCCCAGTTCATGTCTTTGAGGGAGGTCTGGGCAGCACACGGCTGTCGGCACAGCAGAACGACTACACTGTCGGCCTTGGCGGGGATAAATCCTAGCAGGAAGACGTTCCTGCAGCCGCAGTTGTAGCACTCCAGGATGGTCTCACCCAGGGGTCCATCCATGTGTAGGGTTACCTGGTGGGTGAGAGAGAGGGAGGATGAAGAGAGGGGGATATGGAGGAGGGAGGAAAGAGATAAGGAGGGAGGAAAAATGATCCGAACGATGTCATTGCTATGGCAAAAGAAAGCATCAAAACTCGACAAAGAAAACATCCAATTAATACCTCCTTGTGTTTGCTTCTAACAAGATGGTTGATGATGTGGGAGCCGCTGGTTGAACCCCGACCATTACAGAACCATTTCTTGCAGCTGTTACAGAGAACCACACTGGCAGGATCATGGATGTTGCAGTAGCTGCAGGCGTGGGAGGGAAGCTCCTAGAAGGGGGGGAGGGGGTTAGAAATAAAGGAGGGGATTGGGAATCAAGGAGAGAGAGAGAGATGGGGGATAAAGAGTGAGTTGAAGAATTACCTTGACACATGGCGAATCATCCTCATCCCGTTCATCGAATGCCAGTGCACTAATTCCATTGACAGCCTCCTTCAAGTCCCCACCTGTACCACCTGTACCGGTATCTGACTGGCTGGGCTGGCTTTGTGTCTGGCTGGGCAAGGTGAAATCTGTGAATCCCACAAACTCACTGGCCTGGGTATCAGCCCCATAGTCGTGTTCCTCATTATCAAAGAAGGTGAGCGTCTGGGAAGACGGACCGTAACTTTCCACACCTGTGGGAATGATAGAGGAGGGGTCAGGCAGGGTTTGGGATTTGATCAGGCAGGGTTGGGGATCGGGCATGGGGAATTGGGCCGGGAGGGGCTAGAGCTGAGAGAAAGAAGAAAGCTTGGCTATAGAGTTTAAGTATTATAGACGGCAGGATATGACAAAGAGAGTAGTGAGATAGCCGCCTAGGACGTGCATGACAGTTGGCCCCCCTCAGGAAAAGAAGAAGAACGGATCTGAGCTGAGGGGAAATGTCTGCTGGCACAAATGTGGGTGCGTTGTACTTTGCACACAGATCTCGCAATTAGAGGGTGGTATTTTAGCAGCGCGCCACCGCGCGTCACATACACGCACGTGGAGAGGAGAGTAGCGGCAAACTGCTACTGCAGAAAATGAGAGAGAAAGGTTCAGTATCACTATCACAACTATTATTATGATTACTGTCAATGATTGGGTACAATGGAGGAGGAACACACCCTGATATGTACCTAATACGTGGGAGGGGAGGGGCAGGGGGTCTACAGCAGCTATATGATTACAAGAAGATCTAAACAGACACTGGAAGATACAACGCAACGGTTCCTGATGAACATATATCGCCTGAACAACCTTCTATCCAAATTGGGTTTCTAAAACAGTCTTACATACTAATTGGTTTGTCTCAAGACTCAAGTAATTACTAACTGATGTTCAATGGAAATGACATCAGAGAAGAAGAATGTAAAACTGAGGTGACCTCATCTCTGTCTCCCACACACACACACAAATGGGACCTTACAATGAGTTGTTATAACATTCAGACCGTGGTCATGGGATTTACTTGTACAGTCGGACCCCGATTTAGTGACATGCTCGGGGGAAAGGGTTTTGTCCACTAAATCAGGGTGCCACAGAACTGAGAACGTCAGTATACTTAACAGTAAGTATGAACGGTCCAAGAATTGCTATCTGTTGTGTATGGAGACATTATCACCCAGTGCAGTGATACTATTGGTAAAAAGAAGCTTTTAAATTCCCCATCTATTTTATAGATGGGGAACATAAAAGCTAGATTCTAATACTTATTACTTATCAGAATCTACATGCTTTTGGCCCTCTTTTATAAACATAACGGTATAGTACGATATGATCTTTAAAGGCATTAGCAGACTACCATCAATGTCTAGTACTAGAACAATGAACACAGTCAAACCAGTGGGGGTGTGAAAATTAGGAATTAGGAAAAATAGCACACCCCTGCAGGGGAGGAGGAGGAGGACTGGAACTAAAAACCCATATTGGTCCAATCATATACAAACCGAACAGACAACCACACGAGACAGTACAGTACAGCAACACGAGACAGTACAGTACAGCAACACGAGACAGTACAGTACAGCAACACGAGACAGTACAGTACAGCAACACGAGACAGTACAGTACAGCAACACGAGACAGTACAGTACAGCAACACGAGACAGTACAGTACAGCAACACGAGACAGTACAGTACAGCAACACGAGACAGTACAGTACAGCAACACGAGACAGTACAGTACAGCAACACGAGACAGTACAGTACAGCAACACGAGACAGTACAGTACAGCAACACGAGACAGTACAGTACAGCAACACGAGACAGTACAGTACAGCAACACGAGACAGTACAGTACAGCAACACGAGACAGTACAGTACAGCAACACGAGACAGTACAGTACAGCAACACGAGACAGTACAGTACAGCAACACGAGACAGTACAGTACAGCAACACGAGACAGTACAGTACAGCAACACGAGACAGTACAGTACAGCAACACGAGACAGTACAGTACAGCAACACGAGACAGTACAGTACAGCAACACGAAACAGTACAGTACAGCAACACGAGACAGTACAGTACAGCAACACGAGACAGTACAGTACAGCAACACGAGACAGTACAGTACAGCAACACGAGACAGTACAGTACAGCAACACGAGACAGTACAGTACAGCAACACGAGACAGTACAGTACAGCAACACGAGACAGTACAGTACAGCAACACGAGACAGTACAGTACAGCAACACGAGACAGTACAGTACAGCAACACGAGACAGTACAGTATAGCAACACGAGACAGTACAGTTCAGCAACACAAAACAGTACATTATACAATATATTGATGCGGCTTACCGGCGCTTGTCATTGTGTTTCCAAACTTCTCCTCAGTGGTTCATATCACCTAGCAGCGGAGGGGATTGTTATGTAATATGTTGTTTGTCATGTCATGATCGAGCAAGCGGAGGGGGTTGGAGCGGAGGGGAGAATTAATCTCGTTTCGGCGAAAATACCTAAAATAAAATGAAATGAATAATCAAATAACAAAATAAATGAAACGTGATGTTTATTGTACTTTATTATGTTACAGGGCCCAATAATTGAAATCATAAATCCAACAATTGCATTCCAAGTGTACAACTATAGTCTATACATGCAACAGCCAAGCATCAAAGCAGTAAACCGGACCTTTCAAATAAATAATATAACAGTAGGTATTATGCATCATTCATTGCCTATCAAATATGAATATTTTCCACCATCCCCAATTATAACATGCCTGTATTTCTTCTTAAAATCCTTACTAATAAACTTGCACTTTACCAAACTAAGACGCTTGAGATTCATTAGATTATCCATTAAAAACAGGCAATCTTCTTCCGTAACGTCTGTCTAGTGAGAGAGGTCCGAATTCGAGATACGGCGGGAACTTAATTTCATCTGACTCATAATCTCTGTCGTATGATATGCTAAGGTGTTTTAAGTTTTTACAGTGCTGAACCAAGTGTGGCATTATTTGAATCAGTGGTCAAATAAACAGTTCTTCTTCCCATTTAGTCTCATCTATACTCTCACCCCAGTTCATTGTTACACTCTCGAGATTCGGTGCTTTTCGCAAAAAAATCTCCAAAAGGTTTTTGTCACGACTTAGGTTCCTTCCAGTTTTAGTATTTTGATACCAGCATACGGAGGTACATACTAATTCTCTCAACGAAGTCAATCGAATGTCATCACGCTCCTCTATTTGAACGTAATTGGTTTTAAAGTTCGTGAGCGTGTCTTGAAACTTGGTAAGAATATCAGTCATCATGGGTACATTCTGTATGGCCAGATGAGTCAAACTTCTGTTCTCTACTTGGAGAAGAAACTCGCCTGATAGATTGTCCCGTTTCTGTATATCCCAAATCAAGCTTCCTTAGATTAGGGAGTTTAGACAAAACCATCTTAAGGAGTTTGTCATCTGGGTCCGGCTCAATTTGTAGAAAACTAAGTGCTTCTATATTAGGCGGTGGACTCTCAAACAGGAACTTCATATACTGTTTATTCATTGATCTACCTTCCCTTAGTACACGTTCGAAACAGGTTCCAAATTCGACTTCCCTCAGCGATGTACATGGGAAGATTTTAAAACGTAAGAGTCCTAATAAGAAAGTGTTTAAACTACCTGTAATATTTATACTTTCAACTTTTTGTCGAGATTTCAGAACCATGAATTCTGCCAATTTTTCACTGACAATATCCTCCCACTCATCCGCCACATTCCTATTCCCATTGGCATCAATTTCACCGACATTGATACGCAATGACCTGCCCAACCTAAACATCACACTATCAGCAATCCTCTTCCAACGATGACATACAGCAGAATATTGAGCAAAGGCACGGTAACGACCACTAACAATATCATCATTTGATTCCAACAAAATCCTTTCGAGAATCTCATCTGGAAGGCAATCGATGGTTGTAACGTTTCGTACTGCTACGTCTTTTTCTACCTTCCTTCGTTTAGTTATGGGTTCATCAGCCTTGCTCGACCCTCTCTCACCGTGTTCATCAATCTCACAAGGTTCATCAATCCAGGGGGCGTGAAAGCACCGGGGACAGATTCAATTCTCAATACTCTGGACCATTGTGGTAGTCAGGCCACGCAGGGAAACACAGGAGGCGTGAAAGTTCTGCAAACATGAGGTACACCTGATTTCCACCTGATGTTCTAGGATCTTCGAGCCACAGGGACAGTAATTGTCATCGTGGTATGACATTCTGTAAAGAGTTTTGATTGAACGGAAATAGTTTCACAATAGGGAGAGGGAGAAAGGGAGTGAGAGAGATAGAGGGGGGAGAGAAAGGGAGGAAAGAGGATGAATGAAAATGAGTTCCTGCACATATTGTTGGGGAAAATACACACAGGGCGAGAGGGAAAATATCCTATAAAAGGGAAGGCAACTGTGTCAAAGGGGAGAGGAACTGGTAGTTGAATAGGATTCGAAGAACAAAATACGACAAATTGATAAAATAGTAACATTTAAATTAAGAGATAGTATAAAATAAATATTGCTGAGTTTTGGTCATTGCTCTCTCGGTTAAACACAATAGTCCACCTTGCCAAAGAACACTGATATATGATCTGATGTTTTGAGTGAGAACACTATAATAGATATTGAGAATTGAGATAAGTGAGGTCCTAGTGTACGGGCTCCAATGCTTCCACCATCACAATACTGTTACCTCGGATCACAACCATACCAATGTTAGCGTTTGTAGCGCCTGTGAGGGGATATTAGAGTTTAGGTTACGGAGTCGTCGTACTTTTTTCAAATTCAAGATTAATTAGTTATGTAGTATGAAACAATGAACCGGTAACGCACCAGTTACAGATTTAGACCCTGATATTAGCTGATGCCCGGGCATGTGCTCTAGATCGGAGGCTCGGTAAAGTGTCATCTAGATGATCGCGTGACACAGATTTCCATGTAAACGAATCGTTCCCTGGAACGCATGCCTTGATATCAGGGCCTCAATCTGTAACTGGTCCCTAACATTACCTGGAGTTGTGTCTATTGTGTCATCCACCACCACGTTCATGAAGGGATCAAAGCCACGGAGGATACCTGTAACCTGTCTGTTGGCGTTCAACTTCAGCGTCAACCGTTTGTCCATCAACTTCTTCAATTCAGGAGGGTGTGCCTTACTCATGATTTCCTAGAAAGAAAATAGAGACTTGTAATTCTTGTAACTTTATTTCTGATACAAAAAAACAAAACGCTACCAAAAATGTTCAGTCTTGGCAGAGTCAATAAAATCAACGGCTACCGACTACTCAGCTTCGACACCCCTTTTCCAAAAATCAGCAGAGTGGGGGCCACAGCAGGGTTGATACATAATTGATGCAAAGCCTGCATTACAATTCGAGTGATTGTTCTGTCCCGTATAATAATACACGCTTCACGCCTACCCAACTAATGAATCACAAACGGTGAAGGGAACGTCCGAGTTTTTTTTACCGCGAAGGGAAATTTAAATTTTGAACTCGCGGTTTTTTCCAGAGCGAGTCCGATCCCGCCGATTCGTGCGCGGCGTAGCTATCATTCTCGCGCGGCACAGTGAACTCTTAAAATGAGAAAAGTTAGCGTGTTCCATTTTCGGTTTGAAATTACAATTGCAATGTTGAAGGTGTGCCCCGCGGTAAGGTGGTTTCTCAACAATTGACGACACTTTTATAATGTAACAAAAAAACAGTATAAACTGAGTTCATATTTTATTTCATATGAGCTAAACTTGGCCCTGTATGAGCGGCGCCATACCCCATTTGATTCTCTCTCGACAGTGCGCTCAGATGGGTCGCGGCGCCAGACAGACTTGGCCTTTACTTTGAGTTTTAACCCTTTGGAGACGATTGGGTCACAGGTGACCCACAACTTTGAACCCATGTTGATGTAGCGTCTTTCTAGACCATATTTGAAAGTTTTAAATCGTTTCCAGGATTGAACCATACATTTTTCTAGCATTTTGAGGTCGTTTTGAGCCTCTGAAGTTGTCGACTTTGGAAAGCAGGGCCAAAACAGTGAATTTGGTAGGCAAAATGGGTAGTTTAATGGCCATATCTCAAAATTGGTACGAGTATACTTAAAATGGACTTGGAAAATGCAAGAAAAGTGTGTATTTTACCCCGGGGTAAAGTTTCAGGGTGATATTCCAAATTTTGTGCCTCTCAGAGGCCTTCAAAGTGCTGGGTCACCTGTGACCCAATCGTCCCCTAACGCTAAAACAGGAATTTGCATTTTACGAGCATTTCTAAAGGAATGGCTCCCGATAAAAGTCTAAAACGGCATTTTTTAAACAGGTGCTAGCGACTAACCGACTCCATCATTGTTATCTCAACATCTTAGGGAGTCGATGAAAAAATTTTTGAGATCCGTGCTCCTTCAGAAAATTTTTCATCTCGGCCAATTTTGAAATTCTAAAATCGGCTACAGATGAGATAGAGAGGCCCATAGGGTGTGCAAACTGTGCAGAATGGTCGGGTCATGGCTGCAGCCATCACGGAAACTTGGTGGCGGGCAGAATACTCGGACGCACAGGTTAATATTCCTGGTTTTTCTGTCATCCGCAGCGATCGGGAAGGTAGGGTTGGGGGTGGCTGTGCCCTCTATCTCCACTCATCGGTGACCCCTTCCGATCAGATCACATTTTCAGATGAAAGCAACAGTGTTGTGGCGGTATACATTCCAAACATGAACTGTATTATCTCGTCAGTTTACAGGGCTCCCACAGTGCCTGTGAACCTAGTTCTTGGGATTTTGGAGGAATTTATCTCACGTCACTCGTGTGAAGATTGTCCTCCAGATGTGTTTACGCTTGGTGACTTTAACATGCCTCAGGTAAACTGGACATCAGTATCAGCGGATCAGGGAAATGCTCTGGTTGACTTTGCTGAGAGAAATTTCCTTACCCAGTTGGTTACAGAGCCTACTAGAGGACGGAACATTTTAGACATTGTACTTACAAACAGGGTGGATTATGTTTTTGACACCGATGTATCAGCCACCCAGATGTCGGACCACTCCATGGTGTCTTGTGTCCTCGGAATCGGGATCCACCAGTCCAAAACAGAACGTGCAGCAGCTGGAAAAGGATTCAAGGCCCTTGACTACCACAACGCAGATTTTACTGCTGCAGGAGAGGAGTTGAGCAGTATTGATTGGGACACACTCCTATCCTCTTGTATTTCAGACGATGATGGCCACTCAATTGTGCAGTGTATCAGAGAGAAGATACTAGAGGTATTTGAAAAACACAGCAAGAGAAAGAGGTTTGGTACCCAGAGAAAGAGAGATCCCTACCTGAGAAGACTGAAAAGGAGGCAGAAAAAGCTGAACTCTCGGATGAAACTGGCCAAGCAGAGATGCTCACACCAGTCCCTCATCGATAAACTCGAACGCAAGATAGACAAGACAGCCGATAAGATTAAGGCGTACTTGTTAGGCCTGCTGGAAGTAAAGGAGAGGAAAGCCATTGACACTATCAAATCAAATTCACGGTTTTTCTGGTCCTTTGTCAACAAGCACCGAAAAATCAAATCGAGTGTGGCTCCACTCCTGAGACCTGATGGTACAGTGACTGATGACCCTCTGGAAAAGTCAAATATTCTCCAGTCGCAATATGTAGGAGTATTCAGTGATCCGTCCATGTGCTCGGTTGAGGAGGCTATCAAGGACATTCCTTCTACGACCTGCACGCTAGATGAACTTGACTTCACCCCTGGTTGTATTGAAGCTGCACTGGCTGAATTGGACCCCTACGCTGGAGCACCTTCAGATGACATACCTGCGGTTATACTATCAAAGTGCCGGAAACAGCTAGCATACCCACTTTGGTTGCTCTGGAACCGTTCATTCACTGAGGGTGTTGTACCAGGTTGTCTCAAACGGCAACAGGTGACCCCAATTTTCAAAAAGGGTTCAAAGATGGAGGCTAAAAACTATTGCCCTGTTGCCCTCACATCCCATATGATAAAAACTTTTGAAAGGGTTGTGAGGAACAAAGTTGTGGATCACCTGGAGGGAAATGGAATCTTCAATGATGATGACACTTCACACGTAGGATTGAGAGCTGTTCCGGCATGGGGTACTGGGATCGGCTCCAACATCTTGGTATCTTGTCCCTCCAGCGGCGTCGTGAGCGATACATGATTATCCATGTCTGGAAGGTTCTTCATGAGGTAGTTCCAAACGGCACGGGTCTCCTGTTTACTGAGCACACCCGTCTTGGTACCAGAGCATTGGTCCCCCGTTACAATTACCTCGCTCAAAAATCCATATCTGGCCCTTATGACTCATCATTCGGTGTTAGAGGAGCGCAGTTGTGGAATTCCCTACCCCGTGCAGTGAGAGAGTCAACATCACTGCTCGAGTTGAAACAGTCCCTTGGGTCCTACTTAACCACCATCCCCGACCAGCCACCTGTCCGCGGTTACCGGGTGGAGCACAGTAACTCCTTGATTGATTGGAGAAATGACCCCAGTGTGTTTAAAGAGATGGGCGAATCATAGAAATGTGTTTTGCTTTTCATTGTCATTTGGCTGATACATATAACCTGCTGACTTTCCATGTCATCTGAGTGTTGGCTCCTTTTGAGCTAAAGCTTTGTGTACAATACTAAATTTATTTACGAATGTTTACGAATGTTTACGAATGTTTATATAAGTGTTATGAACAAACATAGGGACTAAAATGAGCGGTTTTCGAGTTATCGGGCAAAATAGCGGCAAAATCTCAATTCCTATTTTAGCGTTAGGGGACGATTGGGTCACAGGTGACCCAATAGAAATACAGGTGGTAGAACCAAAATTCCTTTTCCTGCGTTCAAGTAGGTTCAAAGTGAGTGTCTCCAGAAAGTTTTAGAGAATTCTGTCGACAGGGGGCTTATCGTCCCCAAAGGGTTAATTTGAAAGCTGATAGTATCCCTTCGTTCATATCAGTTTCACACTCATTCTCACAATGTGATGGTTAACCATGTTTTTAACTTCACACTCAATTCATTTTAGATTCATAGCAAACACAAAAACAAGTACATAAATTCCCTGGGGGTAGTAAAAAGACCGTATAAATCTCCCTAGCGGCCCCAGTGTCAAAGTATCTCAATCCGACTAGGATCCTGAATTTTTTAAACAAATTTGACTAGGATGGAAACAAATTTTTCTATTTAATAATTAAGTTTCAACACATTGATTAATTAACTAGATTATTATATCATAAAAAAGGGTTACATTTAAAAAAAAATGTTTTAGATTTCTGTTAAACCTGAGGATCGAACCCGGGTCTCCCGCTTGATAGGCGAGAGTCATACCACTAGACCACCAACCTTATGCTTAATTCACTATTCAACGCTCTATATAATGTTTGGATCTCTAGTCTACAAAGCATGACTTTTCAGCAATTAGCTTGTCGTGCGCTGCGGGATCCGTGACTATCACAGGCTACCTCCTAGACTCCCTCTCTACCGACTAGAGATCCTGACATCGATGAGCGAGATCTCACACATATGCACTGACAAGCGTTCTTCTATGATATTGTGATGTTATCACTATCAGTGTCATGTTACAACACACTGGTATGAACAAAGAGAGAAAAATCATGAAAGTAAAAAGTAAGCCAAATCACCCCATCCGGATTCGAACCCTGATCATCGGGGTGAGAGTCCATGGTGTAACCACTACACCACTGATGGAAAATGTAAGAATGGAGGTGGTGAAAATCAGAGCAAAACAATGTTCTGTAAATTAGAGAAAATACATAGATGGTGATTTGAAGTTTGTCATCCCTATTTACCTTGTTTTTTTAAATGTGCTACCATTTTCTCAATTTCTCACTATAATTTTCCCATTTTAGAAAATTGACTAGATATTTTGGCGATAAAATTGACTAGCAGCCAGGATCCCCGGATACCCGAACTTTGACACTGGGCTAGCGGCTAGCATATAACCATGATGATAACAAGTCTTTTTCTGTTCATAACAACTTCAGAGAGGGGCCCTCCCTCTCTCAACAAAAGAAAAGTTTCTCACTGATCGAAGATTTGGAAATGTACTGGGAGAGTTTATCGCCCGTTGCACAGCCCATACTGACCGTGCTGGCAATGTACCCTGGCATGAAGATGTAAGCGGTATAGAAGGACATGGAGAGAACAAAGATGAGGGAGATATTGAACATCCTCCTCTCCCACGGCTCCAGACAGTACAGACCTGAGCAGGGGGGGGGGGGGGGGGTCATTTTGGTATGGGAGATATTGAATGGGGGGGGGGGGGTTAGTTTGACATTTTAGTTTGTAGGATTTTATTGTGTCCTAGTTTCTGTAGCTGATCACACGTAGTACGTACCTGTCCAGAGGCTGTATTTCATCCAAATGACCCAGAAGAAGTACTTTAATCCTGATCTGTCCTTCACGTACTCTTGCTCCATGACGGCTAAATAAATTAAAGTGGTGAAAAAGGAGATGATCTAGAGTGGGGGACTGGGGGGGGGGCTAGTGGGAGAACAGATATCATATATTTGGATAAAAATAAGGGTTCATCAATTATTCAAACATTTCAAACATTTCAAATAATATTTCAATATTAAAGAGTTCAGCCTGCCTCATCTCTCTCTCTCTCACCCATCGCTACAGCGTTGGTTATAAATCTTGGTGAATTGTGCCTCAATACTCTCCTTATTATTAAGTAGGAATTTCAGCACAGTATCCTCACTGTTCTCCCTACATGATGTCACGTGACCCTTCAACAACTTGACAACATCCTCCTTGCTCGACCTTGATCTCTTACCACCCTCAAGGTCCAACTTGAGATCTGTCTTGGAGGCGAGGTATAGGAGCTCTTCCAGTAGTTCTATCTGTGTGATGTACTCAAGTAACCCCTTGAACTTGAATATCTTCAGTTCCCGCATGCTGGTGAGTGTCGCCTGGAAATCCTCCCGGAAAGCCTCCCCATTAAACTGACAGATGACAAGAAGGGAACCCAGAGTTTCCGGATCTCTAAGGTCTGGAATTTCATCTCTCACCATGGCAACGAGAGCCCGGCAAACGTGTAGAAGTAGTTTGGAGCGAGTACTGGCCACCAGGCTGAACGAGGTGCTAGCATCGTCTCTGTGGTGTAGGGTAATATCGGGGACTTTCTGTCGGTAGGTCGAGGTGTTCTCAGAAGGAAGGTTGTTCAATATCTTCCAGAGTGAGGCTGTGGACCTGCTGGCCAGGCCATCTTGGATAAGTAATCGTTGGGCATCTGAAATGTTTATGAAGGAGTTTAATGTAAAGAACACGTTCTGATTCTATTAGAAATTAAACATGTCCGTGGATGAATTTCAAGTGACCTATATAAGGAACATTGAGGAACCTACAGAGACACCCCTCCTAACATGTTTCTGCCTGAAAATCTACTGGAACGCTTACTGGGCTAAAATCTTTAAACAAAGAACGGGCAAGACACTAAAATGCCGCCCAAAACGTCCCGTGTTTACGAATGGATCTCGATGGATCAGTGATGATGATGTGCTCTCAGATCATACCGGGATCATACCTTGGGGAAAGAATGCCGAGTGAGTGGTCTGTAAGTGGTGCATGTCATCATCCCCTGTGTAGAGTGAGACGTCACAGAGGAAGAGGGAAAACCATCGCCACCGAGATGAACATAACTCCCGGCATTCACCAGAGAACATGCCATCTTTTTTTAACACTCTGTGTAAATCATGTTAATTAATGTTAATGTCATTCAAACGAAATATCAAACAACTTTATGAGGAATTCATTCTGTTAATTGACTATTCTAAACACCCTTTATTTACATACCCAAAAGCATCGGATGCTGTTTGAAAAGAGTTGGTAATACTGCCAGCGGATTCAGAAACACTCAGTGTGGTTCTCCTCCTCTTATTGGCTGGTTCACCTCCCCTATCTTCCTGATCTCGTTTAGTAGTCGACCCTGCCTCCTCAGATGTATTTGTGCTATTATTGGCTGCTCCCTTTACCAAGATGAGGGATAGGGAATCAATGGTTTTGATGTACCGGAAACCGTTTTCTAGCATCGTTATCAGAGAATTATAAAACTCTCCGATTCCTTCATATGATGCCTCCTGAAACGGGTAACAAGCGTGACGTAGATGAATAGTGTTTGATAAATGATAGGGAGATGGGAGAGGGAGAGAAAGAGAGAGAGAGAGAGAGAGAGAGAGAGAGAGAGAGAGAGAGAGAGAGAGAGAGAGAGAGAGAGAGAGAGAGAAAAAGAGAGAGAAAAAGAGAGAGGAAGAAAAAAGATTGAGAGATTGATGGTGTGCACAGAAAACGATATGAAGAAGAGAGACAGGAAGAGCAAGACGCGGCCAGGTTGAGAGAAAGGGAGAGAAAGGGAAAGATAGAAAGAGTGAGCAAAAGAGGGAGAGACAGAGAGAAAGACAGAGAGAGTGATCAGTGTGAGCAATTCTAATTGCCATTTCCTCGTCATCTGCGTTTCCCAAGTATTCCGTGTTTCGTTAACTTCTCTTGATTTGGTCATCTGATCATCTGGCCGGGTCGGTGGCATGTCAATCGGTGGAGATGGACACGGCCGGGTCATGAGGGCCCGTTTAGCCAGCCAGGATTCGGGTAGCAGTAAGATACTGTTGAGGTTCAATGCCCCGCCCAGACAAAGCCCCTATAACACCAACCCAAATGGACGTCCCTCTTCGCTGAAGGATAAGGGAAGTGTGAAGAGAGAAGGACTGCAGAGTCTCCAATATCAGTTAGGGGCGGGAGGGAGTAACCCTGCTCTCACTGACAAGAGTGCCTGGAGGAGGGTTAAGGGGGCATTCATGAAGGCACGGAAACCATCCTACTTGCCACCCACGGACGGAGCTAGTAACTTCTTTGTGACGGTTATTGTGGGTGGAGACCGGTTCAAAACAAGGAAGAGCACCCTGGAGTACTTTCCCGATTCCCTGCTGGGAGGTCCTGGAACAGCTGCCGAGTATTGGAACGAAGACCGGGCTGCGTATGTGTTCCCAACCCGGTGTCGCATGTCTTTTGAGAACATCCTCTACTTTTACCAGACTGAGGGGTACGTGTTGAAGTGTCCCGAGTCTGTTCACATGGCAACCTTCAAGGAGGAGTGCCTGTTTTTCAAGCTCCCTGAGGATGATATAGCGAGGTGCGAGCACGGGGAGGTACTGGACATGGTGAAGAAGATGGAGAGTGAACCAAAAAATGAGGGAACACTCAACAAGATTGGAAAGAAGATCATGGCACCGGGGTCTCTGACAAAGAAAGTTCTGGGGGTGATTGACATGATAGCAACAGTGGTGTACATCCTAATTCTCATTACAATGACTGAGTACGTGATATTCCGATCTGAGAATGATCTCACTCAGGTCATCCTAACCTACCTGTCTGCCTCCTGTGTGGGATGGTTTATAATCCACTATCTCGTTATGCTGCTTAGTACTACAGACAAGAAGGGCCATTGTTTGGGGTTGTTGAGTCTGATTGATTTTCTTGTCGTCTCCTCCTTTCTCATGGACTTCTTTAGTCAGTACATGTTTGAGGACCAGACGCTCCGGAAGAAGGTGACAGAGGCAAGAATTCTAATTGGCGTCGCTAGGCAACTGTGTATAGCCCGGTACTCTACACTTCTGTATTGTTTGGGTGTTGCAGTGAAACGCTCTGGCAAGGATCTCCTACACATTCTCTACCTCCTGATAATTCTCATCCTGGTCTTCTCATCTGCTGCCTACTTCTTTGAGACAGACAGCGGGCTGCACATTGATAACAAGGAACGTATGTGGAGGGAGATGGATAAAGCCATTGTGGATATGAAGGTGGAAGAAGAGACTCTATTCTCTGATCTGCAGTATGTGGCTAGGAATGGGACTCAATGGGCCCATAACCGGTATATCGAGGAGACAAGTGCTGCTGCCATTTTCAAATCCTATATAAACGGAACCTCTCTAATGAGACTGGACCCATCGCGGTGGCTTTCCATTGACCAGTACACAGAGAAAAACGGCCGGCCAGACAAAAACAGTTTCGTCTCCCAGGTGATATATACGAGGTTTATAGAGAAGGTGAACCTGACACTGCGATTCCGGCCGGTTATTCGGAATGGAAGTATGATTATCATAATGGTGGAGAACTTTATACCGATATGGGTGGGCAACTGGGGTATAATAATTGAGATTGAGTCCATGTTTACCAGTATTCCTGCCTCTCTCTGGTGGGGTTTCGTCACCATAACAACAGGTTAGAATTATTTATTGCCATAGCAACACAATGGCTCATAGTATCGTTATGTTGTAGTGCACCCAATGTTGCGGCCCTACTAGGTATGTAGTAAACAATGTATGTATGAGTGATGATAATGTTACCCAAACATAGTCACTCAACCTGTGTTATGCTTGGTTGAACTACTACTCTACTCATTTGTCCAGCCGGAAGGAGAAAACAAAACTTCCTCACTGATATGCGGCTAATAAACAATCAACCGATCCTTATTCTCTGTCAGCTTGGTTGAAACATACAATAATTCCCCCCCCCTCTTTTTCAGTGGGTTACGGTGACCTAGCACCCCGGACAGCCTGGGGAAAAGTTATCAGCGCAGTACTTGCCCTAACCGGGATTCCTCTCATTGCCATCCCACTCCCTCTGATTATGAACGAGTTCACCAACCAGTACCAGGAGACAAAACGGCGGGAAGAGTTGGAGAGACAGGCAGGGAGGTTATACAAACAGCGGGCAGCTGAGAGGAGCAGAGTGGCCTCCAGGGAGCCAGATTACAGCTCACAAAACGATGAAGAAAGTGAGGATCGGAGGAAGAGGTTGTTGAGTGTGGTCCGGCTGTTTCAGAGTGAGGTGTTCAGACGGGGCTCATTGTTTAAAGATGAGTCTATTGTGAAAGAGGAGAGTGAGAGTGAGGTGGTGGGAGAGGAAGATGGAAATGATGTGGGGAGTGGAAACCAAGAGAGGGAGGAAGGGGATGAGGAAGGACAGTGGAGAAATGCAGGATTCAGAAACACATACTGAAGAAGACATTGGAAGTCTTGAAGGTGAAGAAGTGGATGAACGAGGGAAGACGGCAGACTGGAAAACAGTTAGGAGAAATACACGGAATGAGGGATAATAAGACAAGAGGAGGAGGCAGAAAGAGAAAGTCTGCTAAATGATGGGGAACCACATACCTGATTATTCTCTCCAGCTGTTGTCCAGTTCATAGCTCGGGCAAATTCCTCAAAGCTCTTGCGTAGGTCAGACCAACAATTGGATATTCCGTACTCCTACAGGCAATGAGAGACAATTGATATCAGAAACTCAGTTTGAATAATGTGTAAATTTGTGTGTCAACTACATTATTTTATCTAACAATTATTAGTCAGCATTTTAACGAAGTTTATGACAAAAAAGAGCAGATCAGTAGTTTACTAGTACCCTCACCTCTCGTGTTTGAAGGTCCTTGATAGAGGCACATTCCACATGGTACTGTATAACACGGCGTAGTAAGGACACTGCCATTGTTTCACTCAACTCCACACCACCCTTCTCCTTACCCACTGAAGACAACATCGGGATATCTTCGGTAATGAAGTTGAACGTTGTTCTCTTTTGTGATATTAGCTTATGATGAATGGTAGAAAGGTTTAATTTGTTAGTACTCACCGTTAGAGAGGATTAGCGGTACGAGTTCCCTCACCAACATTCTCCTTACTGGGTTAACAGCGCTCTGGTAACCCAAGGGACCCTCGTGTCTCGTCAGAACGGTAGCTGCATTGATAGCGTGGGGGTCTACCGAGGAGGGGTAGTTTCGCATCATCTGGGAGGTGGGAGATAAAGTTAGGGTGTTAGAGATAGGAGGGTACAGTGTTTGAGATGGGAGGAGGGCCAGGGTCATTCCAATTATGAAACTTAATAAGTTGGCAAAATGTTTTCACTGGCAATAATTAATAAGCTAATACGCAGCTCTTGCTAATCACGACAGACGGCACACAGATCTCACTGAATAGAAGTTGTATTGATTGAAATGGTTGATTGAATGAAGTCTGTGTGCGCGTGTAAATTGCGCGGCACCCTCTACTCGTGAGGTGTTTGGCAGTCGCGCGGGGAAAGAATAGTGTGTATATACAGGGTGGGCCACGGATTGTTGGTAAGGGTTAGCGAGTTGTCCCGTCAAAACGGTGATAGTTGCGAGAATAAAAATTATGGGAGCACTCTGGATCAATTTCTTGGTAACTTTTTCCATAATTTTTTGTCAAAAATTCGAAAATTCATTTTTCATTCCTTCATTCATTTCTCGTTCATTTATGATGTGAGCATCCTAATTTTCCATCATGGTGCTATTTTTCTTTGGCTTGAATTTATCTTTCCAATGAACACCATAAAAATGAAATTGAAGCACCAGGTCACGTTGCAGTTGAGAAAATGCTCATGCATGATTTTGGCTCTTCCTGCGACTTTCAATGAGATGTATCACGGTTCCCTTTTGTTCAATCTTTTTCAAAATTTGGGTGAACATTGGATAAACAAAGATCTTTGCTCACAAGAAAAATCAAGGTCAAAACTCAAAGTTCATTTTTCATTTTTGGTAGTTCATTCCACTCATTCAGGAACTAACATCCCTAAAGTCATGAAAAGTTTTGGGTTTTGTTTGGCCTATGCTCTGCAATGCCAGAGAGGTGTAGTAGCGTGTCTCCGGGCTAGTTTTTGGGTGTCCATGTGATCATGATGATACCTGACACCTTATTTGGGCCATAATTAAGAGATTTTCTCAAGTTGAAGCATGTGACTTGGGGTTTCTGTGATTGATATCGTGAAACAATGTTATGGGATCCTATAGCACCCCTAAAATGATGATTAATTCAACAAAATGAGTTGATTTATGATCGAAATTGTTCGTTTAGTTGAGTTTGTCTTCGGTTTAAATCTTTTCAATAATAAATCAACTCATTTTGTTGAATTAATCATCATTTTAGGGGTGCTATGGGATCCCATAACATTGTTTCACGATATCAATCACAGAAAACCAAAGTCGCATGCTTCAACTTGAGAAAATCTCTTAATTATGGCCCAAATAAGGTGTCAGGTATCATCATGATCACATGGACACCCAAAAACTAGCCCGGAAACACGCTACTACACCTCTCTGGCATTGCAGAGCATAGGCCAAACAAAACCCAAAACTTTTCATGACTTTAGGGATGTTAGTTCCTGAATGAGTGGAATGAACTACCAAAAATGAAAAATGAACTTTGAGTTTTGACCTTGATTTTTCTTGTGAGCAAAGATCTTTGTTTATCCAATGTTCACCCAAATTTTGAAAAAGATTGAACAAAAGGGAGCCGTGATACAGCTCATTGAAAGTCGCAGGAAGAGCCAAAATCATGCATGAGCATTTTCTCAACTGCAACGTGACCTGGTGCTTCAATTTCATTTTTATGGTGTTCATTGGAAAGATAAATTCAAGCCAAAGAAAAATAGCACCATGATGGAAAATTAGGATGCTCACATCATAAATGAACGAGAAATGAATGAAGGAATGAAAAATGAATTTTCGAATTTTTGACAAAAAATTATGGAAAAAGTTACCAAGAAATTGATCCAGAGTGCTCCCATAATTTTTATTCTCGCAACTATCACCGTTTTGACGGGACAACTCGCTAACCCTTACCAACAATCCGTGGCCCACCTTGTATGTGACAGGTGGGGCACATCTTGCAAAAACAGATCTCTTTATTTCACACTCGACAATCCCCATCTTCTTCTCTTGAAACATGACCCGGCCATGATCTTGTCTGTGAATATGGAGATCCTTTTACCAGGGGGGGATTAGCATACAATTATAATGTATTTTCCCGCTCTTCCTAAACCTGGGAATCTTGGGCGGGTTTACTTTTCATGAATATTGATAGAATTGGTAGAATAAGGATTGGATAGGCCTTTATTCCCTCTCTACAATTAATTCCTTTCTAGAGATCTATTGTATTTGTTGATGCCCCACTACCGTAGAACTGGGGTCTGAATTCACTCTCTCTTTTTCTTATCTTTTTCTTTTCTCTCTCTCTCTCTCTCTCTCTCTCTCTCTCTCTCTCTCTCTCTCTCTCTCTCTCTCTCTCTCTCTCTCCTCTCTCTCCTCCTCGAACTCTCTCTCTCTCTCGCACAACCTGGCCGTCGTCTTGCTCTTCCTGTCTCTCTCTCTCTTCTATCGTTTTTGTGCACAACCATGCAATCTTCAGTCTTTGTCTCTCGCTTAAGATCGTTTTCAGGTGCAGACAGCAGATTTCAGTCTGTTATCTGCTATAGAGAACTCCCTCTCTCTATCTCTCTCTCTCTCTATCTCTATCTCTCTCTCTCTCTCTCTCTCTCTCTCTCTCTCTCTCTCTCTCTCTCTCGGTCCACTACACGCACCACTCCCACATGGGGCCGTAAGGTCCCATGTGGGAACAGGGTTAAATCCCCCGAGCCCGGATCCTGTTGGATCTGAGGGCCCGGAGGGCCTGCGGAGTAAAGGTAGGTAGAACAATGTACAAAGGGGTAGGTTGAACAATGTACATATAGGTTAAGGTAAGGAAAAATAAAATAGGGGAAGTAAAGCTCATGGTGGCAGAGCAAAAGACCTCTTAAACTATCTGGAAAGAAGCTCAGCTTGCTGGAACGGAATCTAAGAAGAGTCAACCTATCAGGAACAAAACGTCTGGAACAAAACTTCTGGAACGGAATCTAAGGCAGTCTAAGAGCAAGCAGGAACGGGTGAATCGGTAAAAAACTAATACAAATATACATCGAGTGGGGTTACAGGAGGCTAATTACATGTCGAGAACTTTCCGGAGCGTGTTCATCGAGTTAAAGAGGACTGACTTTTGGAGCTGTGAGGGGTAGATTTGGCGGGTTATAGCAGTCAGGTACTTCTCCAGTCGGGGGCTGACTCCGCCAAGAGCTCCAATCACGATAGGGATGACCGTGGCCTTTTTAAGTTCCCAAATTCGTGTGAGCTCCCTCCGTAGTTCTTGGTACTTCTCGATCTTCTCCATCTCCCTGTCCGAGACTGACCTGTCTTTTGGTACAGCGACGTCGATCAGTAGCGCCTCCTTCTTTGATTTGTCTAGAAGGACCAGGTCAGGTTTACATGCCTCGATGGGGTTGTCCGTCTGTATGTGGAAGTCCCAGAGGATCTTGTAGTTCTCATTCTCGAGCACTTTCTCTGCATAGTGGCTCCACCACTTTGATTCAGCAGGAAATCCGTAGTCCTTGCACATTCCCCAGTGTAGGGCGGCAGCTACTCGATCGTGTCTGAGCTTATAGTCTCCGTTGGCAAGTTTCGTGCATCCGTTTAGGATGTGTTCCACCGACTCGTTGTGTTGGTTACAGATACGGCACTTCTCAGTCACTCCTTGCTCTTTCTCGATAGCAGCCTTCAGCCAGTTTGTGCGAATGGCTTGATCCTGGGCAGCAAATACATCGGCTTCGGTGTATCTGCTGAGGCTCTCTTTGTTGAGCCAGGCCCAGGTCGCATCAGGGTCGCATCCCCCTTCTTCCAGTTGCTTCAGGAATCTTCCATGTAGGACTTTGTTTTTCCATTTCTCTACAAGTTCCGTCTGTAATCTTTCTTTCAGGGCTCCTGAGTCTTCTGGAGGTTTAGTTAGCATATCTTCATTTTGCATCGCCGTGTGGAGGGCACGTATCTTGGGGTCCGTAGAATTACTGAAGAATGTCACGAGTCCTGTCTCTTCCTTCACACTCTCTCTCTCTCTCTCTCTCTCTCTCTCTCTCTCTCTCTCTCTCTCTCTCTCTCTCTCTCTCTCTCTCATGGACAGCGATAGTCGATAGATTATCAAAACAGCTCTCTTTTTCTTTTCCGTGCCATAGCTTTGTCCTAGCAATATCTCACACATTGATCTAAGCTCTCCCATTAAATCTCAGGATACAAGAAACTACCACTCTTCTTCAGCTGTTCTCCCCTATTGCTTGGGCTGTTCCACTACTATTAACGAACTTGTCGTCTTCTTTCATTAGTCTCTTCACTCCTCTCCATTTATTTACCCATGACTACTGGGTTCTGAGTAGAAGATGTAAAAAGAGGCCACTTCTAATATCCATTTTTCCGTCTTTCTGTATAGACTCGCTTGCCTTGTTCGACCCTCCCCGCGCCCCAAAACAAAGACTCGGATACTAGGATCAGCAATACATTTTGCCTGCTTTCCCTGGAAATATGTTTCCCTGTTTTGCCCCTATTATATAATTTGGGTGACAAGTCCCATGTTCACAGTAAACAGTTGTAGTACATGTTAATATACCTGGAGGACAGTAGCTGTACATTTTAGTTTGTCTGTGTGAGAAGTTGCCACAGTTAGATAAACACTCTGCTGCTCAGATTCGTTTAGATGCTCAAACAACTCTATCTGTGGAGAGAGAGTAAAGTATACGTTGGGTAATTAGCTGTTTATTAGAATAATCTCATTTATGGGATTTATAAACACGTGATATTAAAAAACGGCTCATATATTCACATCTCACTCACATCTTTAGAGGGCGTGCCAGCGCTGACAAGTGCCAGCAACTCCACCAGGTATTCTACCAGCTCAGAATTGTCCGGGAACTGCTTCATGAGACGGGAAAACTGTTCCCGAGCGGCGGCCAGGGGCGAATGACAGAGGTGCCATTTGTAGAGTGTTATGTGGAGTGCACAGTTGGATGGATATAGAGCCAATCCACACTGCAACCATATCTGAAGGGAGGGGAGTAGGAGGGGATTAGGAGTGGGGAGTAGGAATGGGGAGGGATTAGGAGTGGGGAAAGAGGGGATTAGGAGTGAGGAGTAGGAATGGGGAGGGATTAGGAGTAGGAGTAGGGAGAGAAGAGGTTTAATGGGGATTGGGAGGCCGGAATGGGAACAGAGGGTGAACCTCTCTTTTTCATCCATCTCTAAGGAAGCGAAAACGAGAGCTGAAGAAGTGGTGAAGCTCTCTCTCTTCTTGCAGATGGGAGACAGAAGCGGAAAAGAAAGTTAAATAGGGGGGGGCCAACGCTCATTTTTTATATATTTTTATATATTTTATATACCTTTTTTTTAGAAAAAAAAAACATAATTTTTTATATATACAGGGGTGGGCATAAAAAATGTCCGCCCTAGACTAGCATAGTTCCAGATATCGTAGAGGGCTAAAACTTGGCAGAGTTACTCTATAGAACAAATAAATAGGTTGACCAAAATTTCAGACTTTTAGCTCAAAGTTCATTTTTTTGATCGGAATGAACATTGTCAGTCATTCCAAAAAACATGAATTTTCGGTCCAGAAGTCAAACAATTGTCTTTGGCTATCGAATTTCTTTCAAATGCGACCAAGAAAATCGAAAACGGACAAACACAAGGCACACAGAGGTCATGTTTCCGACAGTTAGTCAAGTCACGTGATCCCTATCGAATCGTGGACTTCTGAATTGCTAATCAGGATTAGTGGTGGAGAATCACGTATCACAGCCGCCAATGAGGGATGACGAAGATGATTGACCATGAGATCCGAGACTCATTAACAAGTGGCCTCTTTATTCCAGTGCTCTCGAATCACATGTCGCTTTTTCGATACACATTCCTCATTAGCGGCTATGATACGTGATTCTTCCCCAATAAGCCTGACCAGCAATTCAGAAAGTTGTCCACGATTCGGTGAGGATCACATGACCTGACTAACTGCCAGAAACATGATCACTGTGTGCCTTGTGGTTGTCTGTGTTTGATTTTCTTGGTCGCATTTGAAAGAAATTCGATAGCCAAAGACAATTGTTTGACTTTTGGACCAAAAATTTATGTTTTTTTGGAATGAATGACAATGTTCATTCCGATCAAAAAATGAACTTTGAGCTAAAAGTCTGAAATTTTGGTCAACCTATTTATTTGTCCCATAGAGTAACTCTGCCAAATTTTAGCGCTCTACAATATCTGGAACCATGCTAGTCTAGGGCGGACATTTTTTATGCCCACCCCTGTATATATATAAAATATATAAAAATATATAAAAATGCATATGAATATATAAAAATATATAAAAAATATATAAAAATATGTAAAAAATTGTGCCGAAAGTGTGAAAACAGAAAGCTGTTTTTCGCCATAGCGGGATCAAATATCATTCAATTGATCTCAAACTTGGTCAGCATCTTCATCTAGATAATCCTGATGATTTTCCGTCATCAATGTGACGTTTGTAACATCGTGACGTCGCGTCAATAACTTCATGACGTCAAAATGACGTCAAAAATGATTTGTTTTTTTAGTTTCGCGATCCCAACCTCTCTTCACCAGTTCTAGTACATATTCACGGATCAACATACAAAAAATGATTGAAATCACACCAAAACTGGTAGATATTATTAGGCCGGAACCTCTCTTCACCAGTTCTACTTTTGACAGTGCATAATTCACTTTTGAACACATTCTCAATTATGTAAAACAGCTATCACCCTCTCAAACACTTAAATTAACTCTATGAAACATATTCAAGTGAACAATAGATGGAAATAATCCCCTTTTTTGAAAGTAAAAGGGGTGAAAAAAGGGTTTATTTTATATATTTTTATATATTTTTATATATTACAGTCGGACCCCGATTTAACGGCCCCCGATTTAGCGGCACCCCGATTTAACGGCAGGATAAATTTCCCCCAAAAATTTTTTGAAAATTTTTGAAATTTTTTTCAAAGGTGTAGCCTTTCCGAATCGTGTTTCGAATCGGTGCACCTTATTGCATGTCTTGCCGGTAATTAGACGGTTCGAATCGAACAGATATGTGATCCCCATGAGGCCCATCGAGTCGCGATTTTGACGCTTATTAAACTGGCCCCATGGGGATCACGTATCGGTTAGTCTCAAACCGTCTAATTAGCGACAGGACGTGCGATAAGATGCACTGATTCGAAACACGATTCGGACGTGGTTTATATACCTTTGAAAAATTTTCATAACTTTTTTTGCAAAATTCTACAGAATGATTGTCAATGCTTTGATCGGTGCTCCCCATGAATTTTCAGAGGAAAATATATTTTGAAATTCGAATTCTTCCTCACCCCGCTTAAAGTGCCCAGATTCGGCATGGTATCACGTATCGGTTCGTTTCGAACCGTCTAATTAGCAGCAAGACATGCGATAAGATGCACTGATTCGATAAACGATTCGGACGTGGTTGATATGTTACAGTATGTACCTACCTTAGAAAATTTTTATAACTTTTTTGAAATTTAAAAAAAATTATTGTCTTTTTCTAATCAGAAAATAGAAATGATATTGATCATGTAATCAATACATGGACATTGCATTTAACACTTAGAGGTGTTTTAGTACAGCATTTTGTACAAAAATAGGGTTTTATGGGCCAAATATGCTCTACCCCGATTTAACGGACACCCCGATTTAACGGACAAAACCCTTTCCCCCGAGGGTGCCGTTAAATCGGGGTCCGACTGTATTTATATAACTTTATATATTTTTATATATTTTTATATATTTTTATATATTTTTATATATTTTTATATATATATAAAAAATTCCAAAATTAAGGAAATATGTAAAAAATTCGTTGGCCCCCCCCCCCCCCCCGTTAAATATTGAAGACAACTCCACGGAAACCATTTCCATCTTTTCTTGGAGAAGAGTCAGGAGACAAGAGGCCCACGCGTACATGCCACAGCTAGAGAAAGATTATAGCACACTAAAGTCTGAAGATAACGAGATAACATAGATGATGGTTTGCAGTTGGTAGCTTTAGAGAGTTTAGTCTAGGGAGGAAAAGGAGAGAAAGAAAAGGAGAGAAAAGTGTTCTAAATAGGAGAGGGAAAGGGAGAGACATGGGAAAATTATGTTGACCAATAAAGAAGGAAAATATTCAGCTCGCAGTCGCACGTGTCATATATGTTGCTTGTGGCAACTGACTCAACTGAGATCAGAGATGTCATTATAACGGCTCTCTTTTCCCATTTATAGTTTCAAGGATGTTGTGTCTCTCGATAGCTGCTATCGTCTTGGTATTTGTGACAGGGTCAGCAGACCAAGGACCAAAAGGTAAGAGTAGTTCTAGGGAAATCGATTAATTTATAATTTTGAGGGTTTCATGATTGATAAAACGTCGGCCCGATTAAATTAATTTTTCTTCCTTGTTTCAGCCCTCTACCTGCCCTCTCCACAAAATACCAGTAACTACGCCAGAGCTGACCTCTCTCAACTGAGTCTGCAGTCTCTAACAGGATACACTGTTGCTATATGGGTGAAACCAGACCTAGCCCCCGACCTTGTGTGTCTCTTCTCTTATTCAACAAGTGAAGACGCGGACGAGACGAATGTTTTGGACGTTTGGTTTGCCAGTGATTTCATCGAAATGAGAGTAAAGAATGGCCCGGAATTTATAAGTGTAAAATGTAAGTAAAATCATTCTCTATCTGTTGACTGCAGCTACTAACTGAGTTGTATAACCAGGTGAATCGTGTACTCACCCTCCAATCGGGCAGTGGACACACTTTGCTGGTCTATTGAACTCTACAGGGGCCTACGTCTTTATAAATGGACTTGTCGTAGCTAGTGTTGGAATCTCGGAACCTGTCACCGTCAGCATGGGGGGTATACTGATTATTGGGCAGGTAACCTTCAACAATATTAGTTCAGAATTCAGATACTAGAAATTTATGAATGTTCCGTAACATAACGAAATCTTCAGACATTTTTTACCAACATAAGAAATGTATAAATACTCCATTTAAAGTCGCAAAATCTTTATTAATTTAAAATATTCCCAGGACCAAGACAAACTTGATGGAGGATTTGAAGTAGAGCAGGCATTCACCGGTCTGGTTGAAGCCATGTGGTTTTCAGAAGCTAAAAGTGAAGGAGAAATCAGGAGTCTTTATGGAGAACGGGGGACAGTGGAAGTGAACCTTCTAAACAACGATGTCTCTCTTGAAACCCACGGTGCAGCTAAAATTATATTCATCACCAGTAAGTCTAGAAACAAACATCGTTATTGGTAGAGTAAACATTCTCTATTTTGTCTGACTCACAAGGACATTGATATTATCTTCTAGTTTTCCTTCCTGAAAGTTCTAACACCACCATCTTTCAGCCCTCTACCTGCCCTCTCCGCAAAATACTAGTAACTACGCCAGGGCTGACTTCTCTCAACTGAGCCTGCAGTCTCTAACAGAATACACTGTTGCTATATGGGTGAAACCTGACCTAGCCCCCGACCTCGTGTGTCCCTTCTCTTATTCAACAAGTGAAGACGCGGACGAGACGAATGTTTTGGACGTTTGGTTTGCCAGTGATTTCATCGAAATGAGAGTAAAGAATGGCTTGGAGTTTATAAGCGTAAAATGTAAGTAAAATCATGCTTTATCTGTTGACTGCAGCTACTAACTGAGTTGTATAACCAGGTGAATCATGTACTCACCCTCCAATCGGACAGTGGACACACTTTGCTGGTCTATTGAACTCTACAGGGGCGTACGTTTTTATAAATGGACTTGTTGAAGCTAGTGTTGGAATCTCGGAAAATGTCACCGTCAGCATGGGCGGTATACTGATTATTGGGCAGGTAACCTTCAACAAATATAACTTCAGAATTCAGATATATTAGAAACTTATGAATGTTTCGTAACATCACGAAATCTTTATTAACTTAAAATATTCCCAGGACCAAGACAAACTTGATGGAGGATTTGAAGTAGAGCAGGCATTCACCGGTCTGGTTCAAGCCATGTGGTTTTCAGAAGCTAAAAGTGAAGGAGAAATCAGGAGGCTTTATGAAGAACGGGGGACAGTGGAAGTGAACATTCTAAACAACGATGTCTCTCTTGAAACCCACGGTGCTGCTAAAATTCTATCCGCCGATGACATCTTTACTTCACCGAGTGAGTATTTGGGGTTTCACCGTCGGATTGGGGAATTTTATCGCCGCAGATTTGCTTGCAACGCTAACGAAGCTAGTCAGTACACCCAAAGATTGTGCAAGATATTTTCCAACTGGCTTCCATAGTTACAGCTCAATTTCACTATGCTCGTGTGCTATGGCAACTTAATCTGACATAATAACTTAGATATGATAAACTTACTTACTTGATACTTGATACTTGGTTCGGTCTCCTCAATCATTCGAGTGGCCGGCTCCAAGTATCCTCGCTCGTAGCGACGTGAGCTGTCTCCATTCATTTCTGTTCTCTGCAGTGTTAGTAATGGCACGGAGAGACTGGGATTGACCCGTAGCGTCTCGGTAATCGTTCAGAACACAGGAAGTCCAGGTTTTACGCGGTTTTCCTCTGGAACGTCTCCCATGACTAGGCACCCAGTGATAGAGTTTGTTGGGCACCCTATCCTCAGGCATTCTAATCAGGTGTCCAAACCAGCGGAGTCTCCCATTGCCAATGAACTTCGAGATTGGTTCTATCCCCGCCCTCTCCAGTACCTCCCTGTTAGATACTCTCCTAAACCACTGTATTCTCAGGATTCTACGCAGGCACCGTTGGTGGAATGCCTCCACCCGGCGATCTTGGACCTGAGTAGTTGTCCAGGCCTCACAACCATAGAGAAGCACCGTCAGAACAGCAGCCCTGTAAATCCTAATCTTGGTACAGGTCCTGATATTACGGTTGTACCAGATCCTACAGAGCATACTGAATGCACTATACGCCTTCCCTATCCTGATACCCAGCTCCTTGTCGATGGTACCATCAGAGGACATAGCCGATCCGAGATAGGTAAAATTGGTCACCTGCTCAGCCGGATTGCCCTCCACAGATATGTTGACCGTATCCGCCTCCGAAAAAGGACGCTGGTTAAGACCCTTAGAAAATGCCATAACTTTAGTCTTTTTCGCATTGATCTTCAAACCAGCATACCCTGCGTATTTAGCCAGTAAATCCGTTGACTCCTGGAGCCCTTCCTCTGTATCATCCATTACAGCCATGTCATCCGCGTAATCGAGGTCCAGAAGCCACTCCCCTCCATCCCCACTCTCAACACCCTGAAGAGTGAACCCCCTGGAGATAGTCTTGTTACACTCAGCAAGCTGAGCTGCCCAATTTATAACGATGTTAAAGACTGGCGGCCCCTGGATGTCGCCCTGACCAGTACCACTAAGAACACTGAACCAATCGGAGAGTTCCCCACCATGTTTCACTGCACTCACTGTACCATCAAAAAACGCACGAATTATCCGGATATATTTCTCAGGAAGACCATAATGGCGAAATGATGCCCAGACAAATTCTCTGTTTATACAATCGAATGCTGATTTAAAGTCTATAAAGTTTATGTACAATGGTAAATTATATGCTATACACTGGTGTATGATAGTACGGAGGGAATAAATCTGATCCACACAAGAACGGTTTCGCCTAAAACCGCACTGGTTTTCCCTGAGTGCCAGTTCCAGGCCTGATGCCAACCGATCCAGCATTACAATCTGAAACAACTTAGAGGTTGTTGACCGCAGTGTCATACCCATGTTGTTAGAACAAATACTGGGGTCACCCTTTTTAGGGATCACCGAAATAACCCCCTTCAACCACTCCTCCGGGACCTTCTCCTCCCTCCAGACTCCACCAAACAAATCCACTAGGGGGCAGACAAGACCACTCGAGCCATACCGAAGCTGCTCATTCGTAATCCCATCAACGCCAGGACTCTTATGATTCTTGAGCCTCTTCAGTGCCGCTAAAACTTCTCCACGAGAAGGTGGAGGATCATCCTCACCAAGGTCCTCAAAACACGGGTCCACATCCAGACCATCCAGATCCGAGAGCTGTGATGTAGTTACAGGGGGGTTTAACAGCTCAGAGAAGTGCTCCGCCCAGCGCTCCCGCTGTTGGACAGGATCAGCAATGAGTTCACCGTTCCTATCGCGAACAGCAGTACCGCCACGTTTCCTCACACCTGACAGATCTTTCATGTGCTGCCAAAGCTCCCTCTGCCGCCCATGCACCGCAGCATTCTCCAAATCCGATGCCAAACTATCCGCCCACCTATTGTCATCCAAACGTGAGGCCTTCTTGACCAGCTTGTTAAGCCTGGAGTACTCAGATCCACCAGCGGGATCATTCTTCTTCAGCTCAGCACGTTGAGAGATAAGTCTGACTTCCAAACGAGCCTGCAGTCTCTAACAGAATACACTGTTGCTATATGGGTGAAACCACACCTAGCCCCCGACCTTGTGTGTCCCTTCTCTTATTCAACTAGTGAAGACGCGGACGAGACGAACGTTTTGGACGTTTGGTTTGCCAGTGATTTCATCGAAATGAGAGTAAAGAATGGCCCGGAATTTATAAGTGTAAAATGTAAGTAAAATCATTCTCTATCTGTTGACTGCAGCTACTAAGTACTAACTGAGTTCTACAACCAGGTGAATCGTGTACTCACCCTCCAATTGGGCAGTGGACACACTTTGCTGGTCTATTGAACTCTACAGGGGCCTACGTCTTTATAAATGGACTTGTTGTAGCTAGTGTTGGAATCTCGGAAAATGTCACCGTCAGCATGGGCGGTATACTGATTATTGGGCAGGTAACCTTCAACAAATATAACTTCAGAAACTTTTTACCAACATTAGAAATGTATAAATACTCCATTTAAAGTCGCAAAATCTTTATTAACTTAAAATATTCCCAGGACCAAGACAAACTTGATGGAGGATTTGAAGTAGAGCAGGCATTCACCGGTCTGGTTGAAGCCATGTGGTTTTCAAAAGCTAAAAGTGAAGGAGAAATCAGGAGACTTTATGAAGAACGGGGGACAGTGGAAGTGAACCTTCTAAACAACGATGTCTCTCTTGAAACCCACGGTGCAGCTAAAATTCTATTCATGACCAGTAAGTCTAGAAACACATTTTGTTGTTCAGTTATTCACTTTCAGGCCAATGCTCTGACCACAGTTCTCGCGCGCTCTGCGTGCAGAACAAATTTGAGAGAAATGAGAATGGGTTAGGCCAATGCTCTGACAGATTGATCAACATTTTCTATTTTGTCTGACTCACAAGGATATTGATGTTATCTTCTAGTTTTCCTTCCTGAAAGTTCTAACACCACCATCTTTCAGCCCTCTACCTGCCCTCTCCACAAAATACCAGTAACTACGCCAGAGCTGACTTCTCTCAACTGAGCCTGCAGTCTCTAACAGAATACACTGTTGCTATATGGGTGAAACCAGACCTAGCCCCCGACCTTGTGTGTCCCTTCTCTTATTCAACAAGTGAAGACGCGGACGAGGCGAATGTTTTGGACGTTTGGTTTGCCAGTGATTTCATCGAAATGAGAGTAAAGAATGGCTTGGAGTTTATAAGTGTAAAATGTAGGTAAAATCATTCTCTATCTGTTGACTGCAGCTACTAAGTACTAACTGAGTTCTACAACCAGGTGAATCGTGTACTCACCCTCCAATCGGGCAGTGGACACACTTTGCTGGTCTATTGAACTCTACAGGGGCGTACGTCTTTATAAATGGACTTGTTGTAGCTAGTGTCGGAATCTCGGAACCTGTCACCGTCAGCATGGGGGGTATACTGATTATTGGGCAGGTATCCTTCAACAATATTAGTTCAGAATTCAGATACTAGAAATTTATGAATGTTCCATAACATAACGAAATCTTCAGACATTTTTTACCAACATTAGAAATGTATAAATACTCCATTTAAAGTCGCAAAATCTTTATTAATTTAAAATATTCCCAGGACCAAGACAAACTTGATGGAGGATTTGAAGTAGAGCAGGCATTCACCGGTCTGGTTGAAGCCATGTGGTTTTCAGAAGCTAAAAGTGAAGGAGAAATCAGGAGTCTTTATGAAGAACGGGGAACAGTGGAAGTGAACCTTCTAAACAACGATATCTCTCTTGAAACCCACGGTGCAGCTAAAATTCTATCCGCCGATGACATCTTTACTTCACCGAGTGAGTATTTGGGGTTTCACCGTCGGATTGGGGAATTTTATCGCCGCAGATTTGCTTGCAACGCTAACGAAGCTAGTCAGTACACCCAAAGGTTGTGCAAGATATTTTCTAACTGACTTCCATGGGTACAGTTCAATTTCACTATGCTCGTGTGCTATGGCAACTTAATCTGACATAATAACTTAGATATGATATAATCAGTCTGAAAATAAGGGCTTACTCTAAACTCCATGAGTGTTTATAGACATCAAGTAGCACTGTGCTCATCCCTTCATCTCAACCCAAGTAGAGACGGCCTCCAAGAAGAAGAAGAAGCATGTGCTTTTAATTACACACAGGTGCGGAACGTTGGGTACCTTGTATACAATTAGATTGCCCATGATACACCATCTGCCTAATAAAACACACCAAGATTCTTTACATAGTAAAGTATCGTAAGTACAAAACACACACAATAATCCCGATTACAATTATATTGTTTCACACACGACAACAAGTTAAACCAAGAGTTGAAGGTTCACTAACCTGTTGTTGGATAGGGCTGTGTTGGGGTAGTTTGGAACGTTCAGAAAACCAGACAGCGGTAGGGGAAGCAAAGGAAACGACCATGGGCTGTAAAGAAAAGTGTGGGTCTTATCATATCAGGTTACACTCAGACTGAGTGACTCAGTAAGCACTCAAACAGGTTTATAAGACAAAGATAATAAAATAAATGTGACATGTAATATAAGAAGTAAGAACGATTAAAAAGATATTAAAATTGGAATAAAATTGGTAAAAAGTTGTCTATCGGTTATCCCCGTCCCCTTTCATAACTCCTCTAGCTCTCCGAGATTCAATTTTGTCCTTATTTGCTTGTATTACCTCGAGCAGAGTAAAGCCTAATTTGGGTGCTAAACACCTTTCAAATAGTCCAATAATCCTTCCAATTCCATCCAAAATGGCACCTATTTTCTCAGCTGTTAGACCGTCATCCCGAATACTTTTCTTAGTTCTCCCACAAATACTTCCAATATGAAGCAGCACTGCCGTCATCGTACCCTCAACAGTGTCAGGTTCAGTAACAGGTGCTACACTGTCAGGTGTAGACGGTCCTAATTCCAGAGACATTGCAGTCAGGTACCAAGTTACATCCCCCATTTCCTTCAGAACAGCCGTCTTATCACCCCCAGACAGGGCCGCTTGTAGCTCGCAGAACTCCTCAGTCAGCCCGCAGCAGAGGTAGGCTAAGTTGCGGGGGATGGTGTTGGGTGGGAAGATGGAGGTAGATTTAACGAATGTAGCGTATTCAGACATACTGGTTAGAGGGGCTGAACTCCCTTCATGAGAGAGGTGGACCATTGTGAAAGGATCTGTCAGGGAGGTGTGTTATTGGTTACGAAGTCACCCCTATATTATTGCAGATAAAGGGGGTGTTAGGGGACTATACATTACTGCAAAGTGTTTTTATTTTAGGGTACACATTTAGAGAGAAGACAATGGTTTCTGTGTAAAATAACGGTTAATATTTGATTAAAAAGAATACAGTAATTTCGCAGGTGTAGTAAAGAAAATAAAAGAGAGAGAGAGAATTATTACTGTTCTGTAACATTGCAGGGAGATGTGTGTAGTTAAATTAAATATTGTCTATTTTCATTGGGACGATGCTGTTGATTTGCTTGCGTATTGCGTGTTGTACAGGAAAATGAAAAAGTAGATGGAACATCCGATAAGCAGGACACTACCCAACATAGACTTCCACAACGCAATCGTCCTGAAATAGTTGAGGAATTTATAATTTAGTAATTCTTTTATCAATGAATTTGTCAAAATTATCTAGTAGGCGCGAGTTAATATTTATAAATAGTGTTTTGTATTTTAACATGTTAAATTACTGATTTACTACAGATTATTACTTGTTTTCGCTGTTTTCCAGATCTGCTCCTACGAGTTCCTCGTGGGGGAACTTCTTAACAACTTCCTCAAAAACCCGTATCCTCTTTCTCACCCTCCATCCTGGAGTACCTGGTGTTTCCTCGCCCTGAAGCATTGGGAGGATAATGGGAGGGACCGGGGGATTGGGGAATAATAGGGGTAAATTCTGGGGTTCTTTCATTCTAACGGAGAGTAAGTGCCATCTTGTCTCACAAAATACTGCCCTCCATTTACCTAACGCTTGGGTAAATGGAGGGCAGTATTTTGTCCAAAGTTAAAAGGAAAGTGTTTTGGTAAATCACCTCAGAAAAGAGGACAGCAGACACCTCCGCAGCAGCAGCACTGGTATCAGCCGGGACTTCCCTTGGCTCCAACGGAGCATGATCAATAACATCTGGGTTTAATAACCGCGGAACCTCTCCAACCTCATGTTCACCCTTTCTCAACCAGTACTGTGTGCTACCCCGAGTTGTTTTCTGGTGCCACCTGGCCAGCCATCCCAACTTCTTATCCACCCCATTCTCTGCCTCATTCTCCTCATCAGATGAATCAGCCAGGGAGGAGAGGAGTTTTAGTAACCTGTCATCGGGATGGTTGGTAAGGAGATACTGACGGAGAGCTTCACTTGCTCCACCAAGGTTGCTAACTGGTTCCCATGTTATATCCCCATCCTTCCAGTGAACTTCGTACAGATGGTCATCATCTACCTCCCTACGTGATGTGATCTCTGAGACCTGAGGAGGGGGAAGGTGAGTAGGTCGTGATGTGATCTCTGAGACCTGAGGAGGTGGAGAAACAGTGAGTTTCCCACAATGTACTTTCAAATTTACAGCTGGATTTTTATACAGCTGTATGAATTAAATTTTTCTTCAATAAAATACCTCGAACTCGGGCGTTGATTCTTTTTCTGTAGTATCTGGTTCCTCAAGGATGTCAACTGTTTCCATAATATCCGCCATAGCACTAAAAATATGTGTATTCAATTCCTTGTTTAATTCCTTGCTTGATATGTTTCAAAATCTATTATCCCATTACCCATGGTCTAAACATTGTGAATAACGATTAGTGTAACTCATTGAACAGTTATAACTGGCCGCGGACGCTCAATCTCAAGTTTCAAATGGTTTAACTATCGCAACTGCAGCTAAGAGAGTCTTTTTGAAATGATCCGATACGCCCACGACCCAATGAAGTTTCGGGATTCATAATTCTTAAACAGTAATTTATTCAAATCATCATTGCCCATGTCAAAAATTACCCCGGTCTCCAAGTGGCAACCCTAAAAGGTAAGAGACAAAAATTTAAATTGGCAAACGCTGCTGGCCCCCGGGTAGGGATAAGGTAGCGCTTTTCAAAGTGAAACAGCAATTCGACACCGGGGTCTCAGATAATAAACGCACAGCACGATCGGTCACAGAGCGCGCTTTTCAAAAATTTAAATGTTTCCAAAATGTTTGGAACTTTTGAAATAACCAAACTAGTGGAAGCTCTTACGGTATTTCCCACGCCCCGTGGGAAAGTTTTTCGACCGTGGGAAAGTTTTCAAACCGTGGGAAAAGAGAGATACATGCAATAACTAACAAAAAACAATTTATTTTTTATAGTTATTGTATGTATCTCTCTTTTCCCACGGTTCGAACATTTTCCCACGGTCGAAAAACTTTCCCACGGGGCGTGGGAAATACCGTAAGAGCTTCCACTAAACTGGGAACTCAGATCGCTTTGCGCGGCTCTTTATGCCCCGCTTTGTATATTTTTCCGCCACGTCCATTAAATTGCGCCGCGCAGGTCTATAATATTAACGCCTGGCCCCAGCTAAAAAAATGTTTGGTTGGAATTTCATATTTTTTGGAATTTCAACTAAACACTAAGAGGCGTGTGGTACCATTTATGCCGAGCGAAATTGATTTCAGAGTGACGTAATTTATTCTGTGTTTACCTTTATAAATCGCTAGGGACGTGCGTGGTGTACCAGGAGTGGTGAATTATGCAGCCATTCTTTATTGTGTCTCTACCTCTTTTCTCCGTGTCCTAACACAATATACCTATGGTACACCCGCACACGTGTTCCTTTTTCACTTTCCAGCCTTTTTTACTAAATTTTGGCTGTAACATAAGTGCGTGTCACAATAAGCTAACCTTTTTTACATTTTAGTGACAGTAAGATGAGAGGCGGAGGATTTGGTGGACTTGCTATGGCTGCGGGGACTGGTGCCCAACCGATAGTAGATGAAGAGAGAGAAAGGGAAAATCGACAGTTGCAGAATTTTAATCCCCTTATGGACGACTTTAAAAACAAATCACCAAAGCGCTTTGGTCCAACTGTCTACGTTAATAACATTCCACCAACCATGACAGAAAGTGGATTCAGGCAGTTCATTGAACAGCAAGTGGACATTACTATTACGAGCGTGAAGGTCAGAGAAAGTTCAAGACCTGGTCAATTATATGCAATGGTCGAATGTGCCACTATGGAAGGCTGCATGGAAGTCATAAGAGTGCTAAACAACTACCAAATGGGTAGCCGAACTCTGAGGGCTGAGATGTCCAAAACCACCTTGGGTCGAGGTGATGGTAATCGCCGTGGTGGACATGGAGGAGGTAGGGGTATCTCACCTCGGAATGGATTTGAACACAGACCTCGACACAGAAATAGTAATGGCGGTGGCTCACACTCCTCCATTAAGTCAGGTGATCGTGAGTGCAACTTTTGTGGAGGACCAGCCGGAATGCATTGTTCTACTTGTGAAAGGGTCAGTTACTGTTCCGGTACTTGCCAAGGCAAAGATTGGAGTGACCACGAGGCACAATGTTTCCCAAAAGCAGCAAAGAAAAGCAGTGACCCCATGATTGATGATCTACTTTCAAAGATATCAATGAAATCGCCCAATGCAAATAGCGCATCCCCAGCAATTGTACCTTCTTCGTCTACAAGTAACCACACAGCAAGTACAACAAAGAAACCAGTGGCACCTCAAAAACCGTGCACCGTCCCAGAGCCTAATACCATATCCATGGACCCTTCAAAGCCTATCATCGATCAACTACAGATGGGTGATACATTCAAGGGGCTTTGGAGCGGAGGGGAACATCCAACAGAGTTTTTCATCCAGCCGTATGACTTTGGAGATGCCTTGGGGAAGCTGAGCGAACAATTGACACAACTATACCCTCACTTGCCGCGGAACCCTGATTTCTTCCCTGCCAAAGATGACCGTGTAGTGGCTCTCTTCGAGGGAGATTGGTACCGATCAAAGGTCCTGTCTGTCGATGGCCAGGGACAGTATTCTGTCTTGTACATGGACTATGGAAATGTGAGCACAGGTTTCACGGGAAGACATTCGTGCTCTCCTCAGCCATACGGATCGTCCAGCAATGGCCCTAAAATGCAGTTTATCTGACGCTGAATGTGGCGATGTGGAGTGCTTCAAAAGCTCCCTCCTCAATAAGATTGTGTCTGTAACCGCAGTGGGGAGTGTGAATGGTGTCGTGTCTGTCTCCATCACCCTTCCCTCCGGGGAAGATCTGGGAGAAGAAGATCAACACCACTATCCCAACTGCTATAGAAGAGGCCCCCGAAGATGCTGCTGCCACTCCCGCTCCTAGGAAACCCAGATCTGTTACTGGAAGCTCACAGGAGGCTCGTATAAAGGATCTGGAGGAGAAGGTTCAACAACAAGCGAGGGAGATAAAAGAGCTGAAGGTATGGAAGGAGAGAATGGAGGAGTTAATCAGGGGTGGCATGTAACAGACTGTAGAAGACACTTTTTATCTTGCATTTCGCAGCACACAGTATCTTGATTTAACATCTTAATAAGCATCTTATTTGACGTTAACATCTTCAATGACATCTCATTTGATGTCAACATCTTAATTTTATTTAAATTTCCTACAACATTTTTATCGCCAATTATTTTTATCAACCGTTGGGACAACCCCGCACATAATATTCCCTGTGTTTTACTGTCTGTTTTACTGTGGCCCTTCCCAATTCTTTATATCCCCCCTCAATTTAACCAATCAATTCCACCGCGGCCTCTCTCCCTCTCAATTCCACTCCTTTTCTCTCTAGAATGTCCCTCCTGTTGTTATATGGGGCGTACGGTATTATTCTTGGCTTGGTCTTGTTCGCTGCTTTAATAATTGGCATCAGAGCTACCTCTGCCGTGCCTACAAAATCCAGGTGAGATCTCATGTATTATCATCATATTTGTGTATAAACGGGGATGTCATGGAAGAGGGAAACTTAGCCTTTTTGTTGGTTTAAAACCCTCTTAGTCGGTCCATCTCAGTATTTCCCTCACACGGTTTATAATGTCAGTACTTCCCTCACACAGGCTGCAGTTGAACTTCAAGGACTCCAAAACTGGGGAGGAGCACCCGTTTCCCTCTATTGATGAGGAACCCACTAAAGACCTAACTATCGTGATACCTGCTTACAATGAGAGTCAACGATTACCAAAGTAGGTGATATAACTAGCTGTTTATGATAGGAGACACTAATGTCCGAACATTAGTGCGGCTGAGATGTTTGGCACCTGTAATAATTCTAGGCGTGGTGAACTTGTGTTGCTCATACCACGCAATGCTAGCGTCCCTTACAGACAGTCTATCAACAGTGATGGGCAGTGATATATTGTTATTGTTTGAGCCGTGTATCTCAAATTTCAATATCAATTAAGTGGTGGAATGAGAGGGAGAACATTATCGCGTGAGAGCAGTTATACATTTTAACTCATATAATCACCATGTGACAACTAATCCCTCCCACGATTAGATTTTTGGATGTGTTGATACCCTACCTGAAGACGGTTAGTTACAGTTACGAGATCATAGTGGTGGATGATGGTAGCAAAGACAAAACTGTGGATGTGGTTCAGTCGTATGTGAGAACACATGGTACTGATATGATCAGGTACGTGAGAACACATGTTACTGACATGATCAGGTACGTGAGTCACCCTATCACGTGATATCGAACAATTTTTCTGAATATTTGCAAATTCTGCACCCACCCTGTATCATCACATCACATCTCCAATAAACACCACATATTTCCCCTTTATTAGGTGTATGAAGCTGCCCTGTAACAGAGGAAAGGGAGGTGCAGTGAGACAGGGAGTACTCAGTGCCCGAGGTACAGAGATCCTATTTGCTGATGCGGACGGTGCCACTGATATCAATGACCTGGGTAAAGTCCGGGCTGGCCTGGCCTCCCTCAACACCAACATGGGTATATCGGCTGGGTCACGTGCACATCTCCAGGATGATGCTGTTGCCTCCAGGACAGTCATCAGGAATGTGCTCATGTGGGGTTTCCACGTGTTTGTCCAGGTTGTCGGGGGAGTTAGTGATGTCAAGGATACGCAATGTGGATTTAAGTTGTTTACACGGAAGGCCGCTGCGGCGGTTTTTAAAAATATGAACGTGGAACGGTGGGCATTTGATGTGGAGATCTTTGTTATTGCGAATATTCTGGGGATCAAGGCGTGTGAGGTGGCGGTTAACTGGCAAGAGATTGATGGCTCTAAACTGGTCCCCATCTACAGTTGGTTGGAGATGGCTAAAGATTTAGCGATGATTAGGGCTAGGTACCTTATAGGAGCATGGTCTGTTAACGTCAAGGAGGAGTAGTCGAGAGAAAGAAAGATGACTTTCAGAATGCCAATGTCAATTTCAAAGTAGACGGAATTGTCATATTTTAGAGGGTAATACTATTCAGTAGACATTTAGAATGTGCATAGGGATTAGTGTTAGACTGTATATTTATCTGGTGAGAGTGGGGAGAGAGAGGAATAAGGAAACATTGATGTGTATTTAACTCATTGACCGAGTTGGAGGTTGTTGTGTGTGTTTTTCAGATAATAATATTATATTAACTCTTCTAAACTCTATAACATAATATTCTCACAAGTTCTCACGAATGACGTTTTTGGTTTTAGTGTAAACAAATTTAATGATTGTTGATTTATTTTCCCTAAATTTTACCTGTCTTATTTTGCCACACAACCATCAACTGTCGAGTGTCGATCTGATACAACCCCCTACTACCAGTGTTGCCCTCAATAAACTCACATTCGTTTGGGAGTGCCCTAACTGTACTCAAAAACAAGGCGTATCAAATTATACAGTACATAAAATAAGAAGTTATAACGTAGTTAATAGACAAAATTACTATAGCATAGCATAGTATCTAGCACATATTGGGTCATTTTGAAATCAAATGAAAGTCCGTTAATTTTCAGTTTCTCAAGCTGTTGACTCCACAAATAAATATCACAGCTATCACCACCTGAAAACAATTTATTTAAGTCCTGCAGTTATTCAATACTGAACATAAATTAACACAGTTCAAGTTGGCTTGGTAGTACAGGGTGTCCCATATATATTCTGTGGGTCGGTTGGCGGGCTGTCACGCAAAAACCGTGATAGTTGTGTGAAAACAAACTACGGGAGTGTGCTGGATTAATTCCTTCCTAACTGATGGCTTTGTTTTTAAATTAAATTTCAAAAGTTCATTTTTCATGAATGAACATTCCTGTCATTCATTCGTGAATTCTGAAATATTGTTTACCTTGAGTAAAAAACTTTTCTTTGGCTCGAAATTATCTTTCCAATGAGCACCATAAAAATCAAATTGAAGCACCGGATCGCATGGCAGGTGAGAAAATGCAAATGCATGATTTTGGCCATTCCTGCGACTTTCAATCAGCTGTATCACCGCTACTTTCAGTTCAATCCTTTTAAAAGTTTGGGTGAACATTGGTGAAGATAAGATCTTTGCTCACAAGAAAAATCAAGGTCAAAACTCAAAGTTCATTTTTCATTTTTGGTAGTTCATTCCACTCATTCAGGAACAAACATCCCTAAAGTGACGAAAAGGTTTGGGTTTTGTTTGGCCCATGTCCTGAAACGACAGAGAGGTGTAAAAAACGTGTTTCCGGGCTAGTTAGTGGGTGTCCATGTGATCATTATGATATCTGACACCTGTGCTGAGCCATAATTAAGAGATTTTCTCAAATTCAAACATGGGATACGAGTATTCTGCGATTGGTATCGTGCACCAATAACAAGAGATCCCATAGCACCTCAAAACTTATGATTAGCTAAAGGAAATGAGTTGATTCACGCTTGAAAATGTTCGTTTAGTCCGAATTTACATTGGTTTTAATCTTTTCAATCGTAAATCAACTCATTTTTAGCTAATCATAATTTTTGAGGTGCTATGGGATCTCTTGTTATTGGTGCACGATACAAATCACAGAATACTCGTATCCCATGTTTGAATTTGAGAAAATCTCTTAATTATGGCTCAGCACAGGTGTCAGATATCATAATGATCACATGGACACCCACTAACTAGCCCGGAAACACGTTTTTACACCTCTCTGTCGTTTCAGGACATGGGCCAAACAAAACCCAAACCTTTTCGTCACTTTAGGGATGTTTGTTCCTGAATGAGTGGAATGAACTACCAAAAATGAAAAATGAACTTTGAGTTTTGACCTTGATTTTTCTTGTGAGCAAAGATCTTATCTTCACCAATGTTCACCCAAACTTTTAAAAGGATTGAACTGAAAGTAGCGGTGATACAGCTGATTGAAAGTCGCAGGAATGGCCAAAATCATGCATTTGCATTTTCTCACCTGCCATGCGATCCGGTGCTTCAATTTGATTTTTATGGTGCTCACTGGAAAGATAATTTCGAGCCAAAGAAAAGTTTTTTACTCAAGGTAAACAATATTTCAGAATTCACGAATGAATGACAGGAATGTTCATTCATGAAAAATGAACTTTTGAAATTTAATTTAAAAACAAAGCCATCAGTTAGGAAGGAATTAATCCAGCACACTCCCGTAGTTTGTTTTCACACAACTATCACGGTTTTTGCGTGACAGCTCGCCAACCGACCCACAGAATATATGGGACACCCTGTATAAAAGCATTGGGAGCATTAGGCTGTCACATTAGGCTGTCACGATGATATAATATATCGCTTTGAGCAACTCGTGAACATGAAACCACTGGTAACCGCTACAGTTTACAGGTAACCATGGTTACCGCTAAAGTTTGCAAGTAACCATGGTAACCGCTACAGATTATAGGTTACCATGGTAAGCACAATTCACAAGGAGTTATCTTCCTCGTCGCTCGAAAATGCAAAATAGATATCGTGTTGGTCGGCAGGAATAGCACAGCCACAGCAAAAACTTCCAAAAATGTATCTTCGTACCGTCACAAGTAGACTTGACCTGATAGGGGGCGGTTTTTGTATATTTGATAGGGAGAGAGACAAAGAAAATGAAGGGATGACAGAGAGAATGAAGACAAAAAGATTTAGATAGGGACAGCACTTTTTGATAAAATTTCCTTTAGGCCCCTCTTATAAGCTTAGTACATAATTTATGATTACACAATGCGCTTATATTGATCTCAGGCTACACCATTAACTGTAGTACTGAAGTTCTAGAACTAGAAGTGCCATCCCTATTTCGAGGAAAAAAGTCGTAACTGATTGAAATAAATGTACTAATAAAACGAATAACCAATTAATATTTTACAGAAAATTCACAATTTATAAATGGCACTGAATGCAACAAAAAAACACATAAAGATTATTTTTATAAATGAAAATTCACTTCAACACCCCTTTTAATTTTCTCACACGTCACTCTCACACGTCTCAGTTAATATTTTTTCTTTGCAAAGCCCTCTGATATTAATCAATGAAGGACTCATTCCAACATGGGGCACGATTGGCAGACGTGTACATACAAATGTACAGGCTCATCTCCAATGCCCATTCGCACACTAATCTCCTCTAGATGTTGGGCAAGGGCCACACACAGGTCACATGCACAGTTTTCAGCGGGCGACATGGTCGTCGCTTCTTCTATCATATCTGTCTGAGTCGCAGCGTCGCAGCGATCCCTAGTGGAGAACAGGAATGTTACTATGGTAACCTAATCTGAACAGTGGTGAACATGAACCATGGAGCATGAATGTTGCTACATGTTACTACTTGTATAGTAACAATTAACGAATTAGGGGTGAACAATGGTATATGCAATGATTTATGAATACAAATATCAAGTTCTAGGAAGTTCTCCAAGCCATCTAGAAAACCCATTGGAGAACCTTTTAAACACGACGTAACACAGATTTCACTTGTCACAGATCAGTTTTTGCACAAACAATAAACATTGTGGAACACATTTAGTCAAGTGAAGAAAGGCTTTCCAATCTTGTTATTGGTGAGCCGATCCACAGAATAACATACCACCGCACTTTTACTAACAATAACATGTAAAGAGTTTTCAAGAACAATGAAGGATTAAAAGAGTTTTACGATGTATACATACCAGGGCGTGTGAGTAAATCGGTCTTCAGGGACCAAAATGACTGAACTCGGATCATAGCTTTGCAATCGTTTTAATTTAATCGTCATCTGAAAATGGATGAATGATTAAAGTCGGTTACGGTTTGGAATTTGTTGTATGGAAGTTTAAAATTCAAAAAGACAGTGATTCTATTGACTAATGAGTCATTAGTTATGACTATTGCAAATACAATTACCTCAGTTTGAGTTGTCTGTCGTTTGTCCTCTGGTTTGATTTCAGGTAGAGATCCTGCCTCGAACGTAGGGTCACAGGGAAGACAAAGGGACAACTCTACTTTAGGAATGGTTTCCTCGGAAATATCAACTATCTCAATTATTTTTGGGTATCTCCCTTTCACCTCCCATCTCTTTCTTGAAGATGAGGAGGAAGATGAGGAGGAAGAGCTATCAGAAGATGATGAGCTATCCGAGACGGAGGGGCTAGTTGAAGGATCTCCCACAATCAGCCTTCCGATTTCATAATCGTTCAGGTAGATAGGCTCAGGAAGTCGGAGAGTTAGAATGGTGGCTAGGAATAGTACCACATCATCAGAGCTCTCTCTCAGTTCAGGATGTGTGAAGTCTCGTGGGTTGAGATCAAGTGTTGGCAAGTCTAGGAACCGCTCAGCAGCGCTCAGAGATGCCTCAATTCTGGTCCAAGGAGGTTGTTCCATTATCACGATGAATGTAGGAATGTGTACTACAATTATTGTAACAAGCACACGTCCATCCCGTAGATCAGTGGTGAAATTATTTACCTCTGGGAATTGTCTTTGGAGTTGACCCAAAACTACAGTCTCACGTGATTCAGGATCCAAAGCTCTCAATGCTATTTCAGCGTGAGAAGAACTTGTACTGGTTGACCGAGATTTCTTGCTGGACTTGGATGATTTGGATGACTTGGAAGTCTTGGAAGAGTCACTAGAAGAACTGTCACTTGAGTCATCCTTTATCAGCGAAGCAGGCTTCTGGGATGATTTCTTGCTAGACTTGGATGTCTTGGATGTCTTCGACGCCTTGGAAGAGTCGCTAGAAGAACTATGATCTGAGTCACGCTTCTTTTCAGAAATGTCAACCTCCGGAGTTTTAGGTTTTACATCTGGCTGACTCTTTACGTTCACTGCAATGTCAGGAATATCCACGTCGGATTCGTCAGAAATCTGGATATTTTGACTTGTCGAGGATGGCTTTTCAGAAGAGGGCGTGGGAAGTTCTGGATTCCTTGCTTTTAGTAGACTTGAAAATACCAGTTGCTTTACGCAAGAAACCTTTGAAACCTCCAATCTTAGCAGGTTTTTTGTCCTCAGACTTTTGGGTCGGTTGATTTCCAGTGGTGGAAGTTTTGATACTAGTTGAATTATCTGCAGGGTCCCGATTCAAAGAAAGTGAAACTTCGGGATCCTTTTTATCATCCTTCTTGGTGGTTGTTTTCGACGATGAAGGTGAACTCGAATCGTACTTCTTCAACAACTTAACTCGATTTGGAGGGTTCTTGGACGATCGAGAAACAGCCGGCTGACTTGATGAACTATTAGAAGTACCATCAGACTTGCTGCTAGAACTTGATGAAGAGGTACTACTCGTATCGTACGACTTTAAAATGAAATCTTTCCAGGAGACCGATTCTTCGATTTACTGCCAGTTTTACTTGCAGTATGTTTATCCTTATTAGTTTTGGATTCGGACGTATCGGAAGAGTCGCTAAGGTAGTACTTCTTCCGTGAACCTGGCTCACTGGAAGATTTTTTGCCGGACTTGGATGTCTTGGAAGAGTCACTCGAAGAACTGTCACTTGAGTCATCCTTTTTATGCGAAGTAGATTTCTGGGATGATTTCTTGCTAGACTTGGATGTCTTGGACGTCTTGGAAGAGTCACTAGAAGAACTGTCACTGGAGTCATCCTTTATCAAGGAAGCAGGCTTCTGGGACGATTTCTTGCTAGACTTGGATGACTTGGAAGTCTTAGACGTCTTGGAAGAGTTGCTAGAAGAACTGTCACTGGAGTCATCCTTTTTCTGCGAATCAAGCTTCTGGGATGATTTCTTGCTAGACTTGGATGACTTAGAAGTCTTGGACGTCTTGGAAGAGTCACTAGAAGAACTGTCACTGGAGTCATCCTTTTTCTGCGAAGCAGGCTTCTGGGACGATTTCTTGCTAGACTTGGATGACTTAGAAGTCTTGGACGTCTTGGAAGAGTCACTAGAAGAACTGTCACTGGAGTCATCCTTTTTCTGCGAAGCAGGCTTCTGGGACGATTTCTTGCTAGACTTGGATGTCTTGGACGTCTTGGAAGAGTCACTAGAAGAACTGTCACTTGAGTCATCCTTCTTATGCGAAGTAGATTTCTGGGATGATTTCTTGCTAGACTTGGATGACTTGGAAGTCTTAGGACGTCTTGGAAGAGTCACTAGAAGAACTGTCACTGGAGTCATCCTTTATCAAGGAAGCAGGCTTCTGGGATGATTTCTTGCTAGACTTGGATGACTTAGAAGTCTTGGACGTCTTGGAAGAGTCACTAGAAGAACTGTCACTGGAGTCATCCTTTTTCTGCGAAGCAGGCTTCTGGGACGATTTCTTGCTAGACTTGGATGTCTTGGACGTCTTGGAAGAGTCACTAGAAGAACTGTCACTTGAGTCATCCTTTTTATGCGAAGTAGATTTCTGGGATGATTTCTTGCTAGACTTGGATGTCTTGGACGTCTTGGAAGAGTCACTAGAAGAACTGTCACTGGAGTCATCCTTTATCAAGGAAGCAGGCTTTTGGGACGATTTCTTGCTAGACTTGGATGACTTGGAAGTCTTAGACGTCTTGGAAGAGTCGCTAGAAGAACTGTCACTGGAGTCATCCTTTTTCTGCGAAGCAGGCTTCTGGGATGATTTCTTGCTAGACTTGGATGACTTAGAAGTCTTGGACGTCTTGGAAGAGTCACTAGAAGAACTGTCACTGGAGTCATCCTTTGTCTGCGAAGCAGGCTTCTGGGACGATTTCTTGCTAGAATTGGATGTCTTGGACGTCTTGGAAGAGTCACTAGAAGAACTGTCACTGGAGTCATCCTTTATCAAGGAAGCAGGCTTTTGGGACGATTTCTTGCTAGAATTGGATGACTTGGAAGTCTTAGACGTCTTGGAAGAGTCGCTAGAAGAACTGTCACTGGAGTCATCCTTTTTCTGCGAAGCAGGCTTCTGGGATGATTTCTCGCTAGACTTGGATGACTTAGAAGTCTTGGACGTCTTGGAAGAGTCACTAGAAGAACTGTCACTGGAGTCATCCTTTGTCTGCGAAGCAGGCTTCTGGGACGATTTCTTGCTAGACTTGGATGTCTTGGAGGTCTTGGAAGAGTCACTAGAAGAACTGTCACTGGAGTCATCCTTTATCAGGGAGGCAGGCTTTTGGGACGATTTCTTGCTAGACTTGGATGACTTGGAAGTCTTGGACGTCTTGGAAGAGTCACTAGAAGAACTGTCACTGGAGTCATCCTTTGTCTGCGAAGCAGGCTTCTGTGACGATTTCTTGCTAGACTTGGATGTCTTGGACGTCTTGGAAGAGTCACTAGAAGAACTGTCACTGGAGTCATCCTTTATCAGGGAGGCAGGCTTTCGGGACGATTTCTTGCTAGACTTGGATGACTTGGAAGTCTTGGACGTCTTGGAAGAGTCACTAGAAGAACTGTCACTGGATCCATCCTTTTTCTGAGAAGCAGACTTCTGGGATAACTTCTCGTAGGACTTGGATGATTTGGAAGTCTTAGAAGAATCACTTGCAGAATTATCACTCGATTTTTCCCTATTTGCAGATGTAGGAATCATTTTATGAGTTGTTGGCTGTGTGCTTTTAACTTGCACAGCTAGGTTCAAAACTTCCTCTGACTCACTAGACTCATCTGTCAGTGATCTGCTGGTAGTTTGGTCCTCTTTCTTACTGGTTCCACTTCTTGACAGCGTCTTAGTACTTGGCGAATCCTCGCTTGAGTCTGAGCTAGTTGAGCTAGTTTCAGAATCCTCTGAATCAATGGAAACAGTCACTGATTTGCTGATAGAAGTAGTATTTTTGCTAGTGGATGTTCCTGTTGTAGTCTGTTTCTCTGAAACGGTGGGCGTTTCGCGGTCGGTAAGAACTAACTTCGAACTATCAACCTTACTCGTAGTTTTTTCTTCTGTTTCCCAATCTGTAACTGATTTGGAGGCAGTAACGGTAGAAGGCTTTGTAGAGGACTGATGAGAGGAGGAAGTAACTTCTGATGATGAAAGCGAAGAAGATTTGCTTCCAGAATCACTAGAATCGGAAGAAAGAGAGGTAGTGGTAATTGTTAAAACCAATCCAACTTGATTGTCCTTGCTATTTGAACTATCACTCGATGTACTCTTTGCCTTCGAAATAGATTTGGTCGGTTTGGATGTCTTGGACGTCTTGGAAGAATCGCTAGAGGAACTGTCACTTGAGTCATCCTTTTTCTGAGAAGCTGGCTTCTGGGATGATTTCTTACTAGACTTGGATGTCTTGGACGTCTTGGAAGAGTCACTTGAAGAACTGTCACTTGATTCATCCGTTTTCTGTGAAGCAGGCTTTTGGGACGATTTCTTGCTAGACTTGGATGACTTGGAAGTTTTGGACGTCTTGGAGGAGTCGCTAGAAGAACTGTCACTGGATCCATCCTTTATCAGTGATGCTGGCTTCTGGGATGATTTCTTACTAGACTTGGATGTCTTGGACGTCTTGGAAGAGTCACTAGAAGAACTGTCACTTGAGTCATCCTTTTTATGCGAAGTAGATTTCTGGGATGATTTCTTGCTAGACTTGGAAGTCTTAGATGTCTTGGAAGAGTCACTAGAAGAACTGTCACTTGAGTCATCCTTTTTATGCGAAGTAGACTTCTGGGATGATTTCTTGCTAGACTTGGATGTCTTGGACGTCTTGGAAGAGTCACTAGAAGAACTGTCACTGGAGTCATCCTTTTTCTGAGAAGCAGGCTTTTGGGACGATTTCTTGCTAGACTTGGATGACTTGGAAGACTTGGACGTCTTGGAAGAGTCACTAGAAGAACTGTCACTGGAGTCATCCTTTATCAGGGAAGCAGGCTTTTGGGACGATTTCTTGCTAGACTTGGATGACTTGGAAGTCTTAGACGTCTTGGAAGAGTCACTAGAAGAACTGTCACTTGAGTCATCCTTTTTATGCGAAGTAGATTTCTGGGTTGATTTCTTGCTAGACTTGGATGTCTTGGACGTCTTGGAAGAGTCACTAGAGGAACTGTCACTGGAGTCATCCTTTATCAGGGAGGCAGGCTTTTCGGACGATTTCTTGCTAGACTTGGATGACTTGGAAGTCTTTGACGTCTTGGAAGAGTCGCTAGAAGAACTGTCACTGGATCCATCCTTTTTCTGAGAAGCAGGCTTCTGGGATAACTTCTCGTAGGACTTGGATGATTTGGAAGTCTTAGAAGAATCACTTGCAGAATTATCACTCGATTTTTCCCTATTTGCAGATGTAAGAATCATTTTATGAGTTGTTGGCTGTGTGCTTTTAACTTTCACAGCTAGGTTCAAAACTTCCTCTGACTCACTAGACTCATCTGTCAGTGATCTGCTGGTAGTTTGGTCCTCTTTCTTACTGGTTCCACTTCTTGACAGCGTCTTAGTACTTGGCGAATCCTCGCTTGAGTCTGAGCTAGTTGAGCTAGTTTCAGAATCCTCTGAATCAATGGAAACAGTCACTGATTTGCTGACAGAAGTAGTATTTTTGCTAGTGGATGTTCCTGTTGTAGTCTGTTTCTCTGAAACGGTGGGTGTTTCGCGGTCGGTAAAAACTAACTTCGAATTATCAACCTTACTCGTAGTTTTTTCTTCTGTTTCCCAATCTGTAATTGATTTGGAGGCAGTAACGGTAGTAGGCTTTGTAGAGGACTGATGAGAGGAGGAAGTAACTTCTGATGATGACAGCGAAGAAGATTTGCTTCCAGAATCACTAGAATCGGAAGAAAGAGAGGTAGTGGTAATTGTTAAAACCAATCCAACTTGATTGTCCTTGCTATTTGAACTATCACTCGATGTACTCTTTGCCTTCGAAATAAATTTGGTCGGTTCGGATGTCTTGGACGTCTTGGAAGAGTCGCTAGAAGAACTGCCACTGGAGTCATCCTTTTTCTGTGAAGCAGGCTTCTTGGATGATTTCTTACTAGACTTGGATGTCTTGGACGTCTTGGAAGAGTCACTAGAAGAACTGTCACTTGAGTCATCCTTTTTCTGAGAAGCAGTCTTCTGGGATGATTTCTTACTAGACTTGGATGACTTGGAAGTCTTGGACGTCTTAGAAAAGTCGCTAGAAGAACTGTCACTGGAGTCATCCTTATTCTGAGAAGCAGGCTTCTGGGATGATTTCTTACTAGACTTGGATGTCTTGGACGTCTTGGAAGAGTCACTAGAAGAGCTGTCACTTGAGCCATCCTTTTTCTGAGAAGCAGTCTTCTGGGATGATTTCTTACTAGACTTGGATGACTTGGAAGTCTTCGAAGAGTCACTAGAAGAACTGTCACTTGAGTCATCCTTTATCAAGGAAGCAGGCTTCTGGGATGATTTCTTACTAGACTTGGATGACTTAGAAGTCTTGGACGTCTTAGAAGAGTCGCTAGAAGAACTGTCACTGGAGCCATCCTTATTCTGAGAAGCAGGCTTCTGGGATGATTTCTTACTAGACTTGGATGACTTAGAAGTCTTGGACGTCTTAGAAGAGTCGCTAGAAGAACTGTCACTGGAGTCATCCTTATTCTGAGAAGCAGGCTTCTGGGATGATTTCTTGCTAGACTTGGATGTCTTGGAAGAGTCACTAGAAGAACTGTCACTTGAATCATCCTTTTTCTGAGAAGCAGGCTTCTGGGACGATTTCTTGCTAGACTGGGATGTCTTGGACGTCTTCGAAGAGTCACTAGAAGAACTGTCACTGGAGTCATCCTTTATCAAGGAAGCAGGCTTCTGGGATGATTTCTTACTAGACTTGGAAGTCTTGGAAGTCTCCGACGTCAATTCTGATGACGAAAGCGATGAAGAATCGCTCCCAGATTTACTAGACTCCGAGGAAAGAGTGGTAGTGGTAATTGTTATAACCAGTCCATTTTTATTCTCTCTGTCTGTTGAACTATCACAAGTGTTATCCCTTGACGGTGATCCAAGTTTGCTAGACGTCTTGCTTAACGAATCCTTTCTTGAGTCTGGTTTCTTCAAAGGAATCATGTTGTTAGATTGTGGTTGTGCATTCTTAACTTTCACAGCTAGGTTCAAAACTTCCTCCGACTCACTAGACTCATCTGTCAGTGATCTGCTGGTAGTTTGGTCCTCTTTCTTACTGGTTCCACTTCTTGACAGCGTCTTAGTACTTGTGGGCGAATTTAAATTTGAATCTGAGCTACTTGAGCTACCATCGGACTCCTCTGAATCAATGGAATCATCTGATTTCCTGGTTGAAGTAGTATCTTTACTAGAAACGGGTTCTTTATCTGATTTAGGACCTGTTTTACCGGATATATCAGATGAAGAAGTCTTATGAGAAGTTATTTTATCGATCTTCTTATAAGATATAGATTCAACCCTTGAGTCTTGACTTGTAGAGTTTATCGAACTTGATGATTTTTTCGTTGACGAGGAATCAGATGAAGATTCATCGGAAGTCGACGAGGATTCATTTGAGGACGAGGACGATAGTGATGTGGTTGAGGACGTATTATCACTTTTTGTCTGGGACACTTTACTTGACTTTGATGAGAAATTCGTTCCTGATGTTTCTGAATCGAGATGAAGTAGAAGATCGATTTCCTGGGGATGTAACTCAATGGGATCTCTAGGATTCAATAGCATCAGTTGAACTATGAACATTGGAATCAAAGTTTTATCCTGGCGAGTGTGAGGATTTAAGAAATCTTCAGTTGATATATCATCCACAGGTATATCAAGATATCGTTCAGCAGCATTTAAAACTGCCGAAATACGTTCTTGTGGGGGATGTTCAAGAACAATAACGAAGGCAGGAATGTAAACAACTATGAGCTGAACCAGGACTCTACCATCTGCTAAATCCGATGAAAGGTTGTTCACGTTAGGAAATTCATCCTGTAGGTTCCCCAAAACGGCAATGTTCATTTCTTCAGGTTCCAAATTTCTGAAATGTTCAACAAAAGTTTCAGTTGTAAAATTGGTTATAGTGGATGTTTTTCTGCTCTGTGACCCCACTATGGACTCTGTACTAAACTTGGATGTCTTGGAAGAAGCGCTAGAAGAACTGTCACTGGATTCATCCTGTATCAATGAAGCAGGCTTCTCTGATTCATCATTCGACTCGAGTTTCTCTGACTTTGGTGACACAGGTCTTTGGTTAACCGTGACAGGAACAGATTTCACTGGCTTTTGTTCAACGAGTTCCTCTTCAGACAATTCATCGGAATCTGTAGATTTTTTCGAAATCTTGAAATCTATTTCTAGTTTCGGATGATCGGAAGCTGTGCTTTTGTTTTTGCTGGACGATTTCCTGCTAGAATTGGACTTCTTGGAGGAGTCACTATAAGAACTATCACTGGATCCATCCTTTATCAGTGATGCTGGCTTCTGGGATGATTTCTTACTAGACTTGGATGTCTTGGAAGAGTCACTAGAAGAACTGTCACTTGAGTCATCCTTTTTCTGAGAAGCAGGCTTCTGGGATGATTTCTTGCTAGACTTGGATGACTTGGATGTCTTGGACGTCTTGGAAGAGTCACTAGAAGAACTGTCACTTGAGTCATCCTTTTTCTGAGAAGCAGGCTTCTGGGATGATTTCTTGCTAGACTTGGATGAATTGGAAGTCTTGGAGGAGTCGCTAGAAGAACTGTCACTGGATCCATCCTTTATCAGTGATGCTGGCTTCTGGGATGATTTCTTACTAGACTTGGATGTCTTGGACGTCTTGGAAGAGTCACTAGAAGAACTGTCACTTGAGTCATCCTTTTTCTGAGAAGCAGGCTTCTGGGATGATTTCTTGCTAGACTTGGATGACTTGGAAGTCTTGGACGTCTTGGAGGAGTCACTAGAAGAACTATCACTGGATCCATCCTTTATCAATGATGCTGGCTTCTGAGATGATTTCTTACTAGACTTGGATGTCTTGGAAGAGTCACTAGAAGAACTATCACTTGAGTCATCCTTTTTCTTAGAAGCAGGCTTCTGGGATGATTTCTTGCTAGACTTGGATGACTTGGAAGTCTTGGACGTCTTGGAGGAGTCGCTAGAAGAACTGTCACTGGATCCATCCTTTATCAGTGATGCTGGCTTCTGGGATGATTTCTTACTAGACTTGGATGTCTTGGACGTCTTGGAAGAGTCACTAGAAGAACTGTCACTTGAGTCATCCTTTTTCTGAGAAGCAGGCTTCTGGGATGATTTCTTGCTAGACTTGGATGACTTGGAAGTCTTGGACGTCTTGGAGGAGTCGCTAGCAGAACTGTCACTGGATCCATCCTTTATCAGTGATGCTGGCTTCTGGGATGATTTCTTACTAGACTTGGATGTCTTGGACGTCTTGGAAGAGTCACTAGAAGAACTGTCACTTGAGTCATCCTTTTTCTGAGAAGCAGGCTTCTGGGATGATTTCTTGCTAGACTTGGATGACTTGGAAGTCTTGGACGTCTTGGAGGAGTCACTAGAAGAACTATCACTGGATCCATCCTTTATCAGTGATGCTGGCTTCTGAGATGATTTCTTACTAGACTTGGATGTCTTGGAAGAGTCACTAGAAGAACTAGTCACTTGAGTCATCCTTTTTCTGAGAAGCAGGCTTCTGGGATGATTTCTTGCTAGACTTGGATGACTTGGAAGTCTTGGACGTCTTGGAGGAGTCGCTAGAAGAACTGTCACTTGAGTCATCCTTTTTCTGAGAAGCAGGCTTCTGGGATGATTTCTTGCTAGACTTGGATGACTTGGAAGTCTTGGACGTCTTGGAGGAGTCGCTAGAAGAACTGTCACTGGATCCATCCTTTATCAGTGATGCTGGCTTCTGGGATGATTTCTTACTAGACTTGGATGTCTTGGACGTCTTGGAAGAGTCACTTGAAGAACTGTCACTTGATTCATCCTTTTTCTGTGAAGCAGGCTTTTCTGAATCATCTTTTGATACGCTTTTCTCTGACTTTGGTGACACAGGTCTTTGGTTAACCGTGACAGGAACAGATTTCACTGGCTTTTGTTCAACGAGTTCCTCTTCAGATAATTCATCGGAATCTGTAGATTTTTTCGAAATCTTGAAATCTATTTCTGGTTTCGGATGATCGGAAGCTGTGCTATTCTTTTTGCTGGACGATTTCCTGCTAGAATTGGACTTCTTGGAGGAGTCACTAGAAGAACTATCACTGGATCCATCCTTTATCAGTGATGCTGGCTTCTGGGATGATTTCTTACTAGACTTGGATGTCTTGGACGTCTTGGAAGAGTCACTAGAAGAACTGTCACTTGAGTCATCCTTTTTCTGAGAAGCAGGCTTCTGGGATGATTTCTTGCTAGACTTGGATGAATTGGAAGTCTTGGAGGAGTTGCTAGAAGAACTGTCACTGGATCCATCCTTTATCAGTGATGCTGGCTTCTGGGATGATTTCTTACTAGACTTGGATGTCTTGGACGTCTTGGAAGAGTCACTAGAAGAACTGTCACTTGAGTCATCCTTTTTCTGAGAAGCAGGCTTCTGGGATGATTTCTTGCTAGACTTGGATGACTTGGAAGTCTTGGACGTCTTGGAGGAGTCACTAGAAAAACTATCACTGGATCCATCCTTTATCAATGATGCTGGCTTCTGAGATGATTTCTTACTAGACTTGGATGTCTTGGAAGAGTCACTAGAAGAACTGTCACTTGAGTCATCCTTTTTCTGAGAAGCAGGCTTCTGGGATGATTTCTTGCTAGACTTGGATGACTTGGAAGTCTTGGACGTCTTGGAGGAGTCACTAGAAGAACTATCACTGGATCCATCCTTTATCAGTGATGCTGGCTTCTGGGATGATTTCTTGCTAGACTTGGATGACTTGGAAGTCTTGGACGTCTTGGAGGAGTCGCTAGAAGAACTGTCACTGGATCCATCCTTTATCAGTGATGCTGGCTTCTGGGATGATTTCTTACTAGACTTGGATGTCTTGGACGTCTTGGAAGAGTCACTAGAAGAACTGTCACTTGAGTCATCCTTTTTCTGAGAAGCAGGCTTCTGGGATGATTTCTTGCTAGACTTGGATGACTTGGAAGTCTTGGACGTCTTGGAGGAGTCACTAGAAGAACTATCACTGGATCCATCCTTTATCAGTGATGCTGGCTTCTGAGATGATTTCTTACTAGACTTGGATGTCTTGGAAGAGTCACTAGAAGAACTATCACTTGAGTCATCCTTTTTCTGAGAAGCAGGCTTCTGGGATGATTTCTTGCTAGACTTGGATGACTTGGAAGTCTTGGACGTCTTGGAGGAGTCGCTAGAAGAACTGTCACTTGAGTCATCCTTTTTCTGAGAAGCAGGCTTCTGGGATGATTTCTTGCTAGACTTGGATGACTTGGAAGTCTTGGACGTCTTGGAGGAGTCGCTAGAAGAACTGTCACTGGATCCATCCTTTATCAGTGATGCTGGCTTCTGGGATGATTTCTTACTAGACTTGGATGTCTTGGACGTCTTGGAAGAGTCACTTGAAGAACTGTCACTTGATTCATCCTTTTTCTGTGAAGCAGGCTTTTCTGAATCATCTTTTGATACGCTTTTCTCTGACTTTGGTGACACAGGTCTTTGGTTAACCTTGACAGGAACAGATTTCACTGGCTTTTGTTCAACGAGTTCCTCTTCAGATAATTCATCGGAATCTGTAGATTTTTTCGAAATCTTGAAATCTATTTCTGGTTTCGGATGATCGGAAGCTGTGCTATTCTTTTTGCTGGACGATTTCCTGCTAGAATTGGACTTCTTGGAGGAGTCACTAGAAGAACTATCACTGGATCCATCCTTTATCAGTGATGCTGGCTTCTGGGATGATTTCTTACTAGACTTGGATGTCTTGGACGTCTTGGAAGAGTCACTAGAAGAACTGTCACTTGAGTTATCCTTTTTCTGAGAAGCAGGCTTCTGGGATGATTTCTTGCTAGACTTGGATGAATTGGAAGTCTTGGAGGAGTTGCTAGAAGAACTGTCACTGGATCCATCCTTTATCAGTGATGCTGGCTTCTGGGATGATTTCTTACTAGACTTGGATGTCTTGGACGTCTTGGAAGAGTCACTAGAAGAACTGTCACTTGAGTCATCCTTTTTCTGAGAAGCAGGCTTCTGGGATGATTTCTTGCTAGACTTGGATGACTTGGAAGTCTTGGACGTCTTGGAGGAGTCACTAGAAAAACTATCACTGGATCCATCCTTTATCAATGATGCTGGCTTCTGAGATGATTTCTTACTAGACTTGGATGTCTTGGAAGAGTCACTAGAAGAACTATCACTTGAGTCATCCTTTTTCTGAGAAGCAGGCTTCTGGGATGATTTCTTGCTAGACTTGGATGACTTGGAAGTCTTGGACGTCTTGGAGGAGTCGCTAGAAGAACTGTCACTTGAGTCGTCCTTTTTCTGAGAAGCAGGCTTCTGGGATGATTTCTTACTAGACTTGGATGTCTTGGACGTCTTGGAAGAGTCGCTAGAAGAACTGTCACTTGAGTCATCCTTTTTCTGAGAATCAGGCTTCTGGGATGATTTCTTGCTAGACTTGGATGTCTTGGACGTCTTGGAAGAGTCACTAGAAGAACTGTCTCTGGAGTCATCCTTTATCAGTGATGCTGGCTTCTGGGACGATTTCTTGCTAGATTTGGATGACATGGAAGAGTCACTAGAAGAACTATCACTTGAGTCATCCTTTTTCTGAGAAGCAGGCTTCTGGGATGATTTCTTGCTAGACTTGGATGACTTGGAAGTCTTGGACGTCTTGGAGGAGTCGCTAGAAGAACTGTCACTTGAGTCGTCCTTTTTCTGAGAAGCAGGCTTCTGGGATGATTTCTTACTAGACTTGGATGTCTTGGACGTCTTGGAAGAGTCACTAGAAGAACTGTCACTTGAGTCATCCTTTTTCTGAGAAGCAGGCTTCTGGGATGATTTCTTGCTAGACTTGGATGACTTGGAAGTCTTGGACGTCTTGGAGGAGTCACTAGAAGAACTGTCACTGGATCCATCCTTTATCAGTGATGCTGGCTTCTGGGATGATTTCTTACTAGACTTGGATGTCTTGGACGTCTTGGAAGAGTCACTAGAAGAACTGTCACTTGAGTCATCCTTTTTCTGAGAAGCAGGCTTCTGGGATGATTTCTTGCTAGACTTGGATGACTTGGAAGTCTTGGACGTCTTGGAGGAGTCACTAGAAGAACTGTCACTGGATCCATCCTTTATCAGTGATGCTGGCTTCTGGGATGATTTCTTACTAGACTTGGATGTCTTGGACGTCTTGGAAGAGTCACTAGAAGAACTGTCACTTGAATCATCCTTTTTCTGTGAAGCAGGCTTTTCTGAATCATCTTTTGATACGCCTTTCTCTGACTTTGGTGACACAGGTCTTTGGTTAACCGTGACAGGAACAGATTTCACTGGCTTTTGTTCAACGAGTTCCTCTTCAGATAATTCATCAGAATCTGTAGATTTTTTCGAAATCTTGAAATCTATTTCTGATTTCGGATGATCGGAAGCTGTGCTATTCTTTTCGCTGGACGATTTCCTGCTTGAATTGGACTTCTTGGAGGATTCACTAGAAGAACTATCACTGGACCCATCCTTTATCAGTGATGCTGGCTTCCGGGATGATTTCTTACTAGACTTGGATGTCTTGGACGTCTTGGAAGAGTCACTAGAAGAACTGTCACTTGAGTCATCCTTTTTCTGAGAAGCAGGCTTCTGGGATGATTTCTTGCTAGACTTGGATGACTTGGAAGTCTTGGACGTCTTGGAGGAGTCGCTAGAAGAACTATCACTGGATCCATCCTTTATCAGTGATGCTGGCTTCTGGGATGATTTCTTACTAGACTTGGATGTCTTGGACGTCTTGGAAGAGTCACTAGAAGAACTGTCACTTGAGTCATCCTTTTTCTGAGAAGCAGGCTTCTGGGATGATTTCTTGCTAGACTTGGATGACTTGGAAGTCTTGGACGTCTTGGAGGAGTCGCTAGAAGAACTATCACTGGATCCATCCTTTATCAGTGATGCTGGCTTCTGTGATGATTTCTTACTAGACTTGGATGTCTTGGACGTCTTGGAAGAGTCACTTGAAGAACTGTCACTTGAGTCATCCTTTTTCTGAGAAGCAGGCTTCTGGGATGATTTCTTACTAGACTTGGATGTCTTGGACGTCTTGGAAGAGTCACTAGAAGAACTGTCACTTGAGTCATCCTTTTTCTGAGAAGCAGGCTTCTGGGATGATTTCTTGCTAGACTTGGATGACTTGGAAGTCTTGGACGTCTTGGAGGAGTCACTAGAAGAACTATCACTGGATCTATCCTTTATCAGTGATGCTGGCTTCTGGGATGATTTCTTACTAGACTTGGATGTCTTGGACGTCTTGGAAGAGTCACTAGAAGAACTGTCACTCGAGTCATCCTTTTTCTGAGAAGCAGGCTTCTGGGATGATTTTTTGCTAGACTTGGATGACTTGGAAGTCTTGGACGTCTTGGAGGAGTCACTAGAAGAACTGTCACTGGATCCATCCTTTATCAGTGATGCTGGCTTCTGGGATGATTTCTTACTAGACTTGGATGTCTTGGACGTCGTGGAAGAGTCACTAGAAGAACTATCACTTGAGTCATCCTTTTTCTGAGAAGCAGGCTTCTGGGATGATTTCTTGCTAGACTTGGATGATTTGGAAGTCTTGGACGTCTTGGAGGAGTCGCTAGAAGAACTATCACTGGACCCATCTTTTATCAGTGATGCTGGCTTCTGGGATGATTTCTTACTAGACTTGGATGTCTTGGACGTCTTGGAAGAGTCACTAGAAGAACTGTCACTTGAGTCATCCTTTTTCTGAGAAGCAGACTTCTGGGATGATTTCTTGCTAGACTTGGATGATTTGGAAGTCTTGGACGTCTTGGAGGAGTCGCTAGAAGAACTATCACTGGACCCATCTTTTATCAGTGATGCTGGCTTCTGGGATGATTTCTTACTAGACTTGGATGTCTTGGACGTCTTGGAAGAGTCACTTGAAGAACTGTCACTTGAGTCATCCTTTTTCTGAGAAGCAGGCTTCTGGGATGATTTCTTACTAGACTTGGATGTCTTGGACGTCTTGGAAGAGTCACTAGAAGAACTGTCACTTGAGTCATCCTTTTTCTGAGAAGCAGGCTTCTGGGATGATTTCTTGCTAGACTTGGATGACTTGGAAGTCTTGGACGTCTTGGAGGAGTCACTAGAAGAACTATCACTGGATCTATCCTTTATCAGTGATGCTGGCTTCTGGGATGATTTCTTACTAGACTCTGATGTCTTGGACGTCTTGGAAGAGTCACTAGAAGAACTGTCACTCGAGTCATCCTTTTTCTGAGAAGCAGGCTTCTGGGATGATTTTTTGCTAGACTTGGATGACTTGGAAGTCTTGGACGTCTTGGAGGAGTCACTAGAAGAACTGTCACTGGATCCATCCTTTATCAGTGATGCTGGCTTCTGGGATGATTTTTTGCTAGACTTGGATGTCTTGGACGTCTTGGAAGAGTCACTAGAAGAACTGTCACTTGAGTCATCCCTTTTCTGAGAAACAGGCTTCTGGGATGATTTCTTGCTAGACTTGGATGATTTGGACGTCTTGGAAGAGTCACTAGAAGAACTGTCACTTGAGTCATCCTTTTTCAGAGAAGCAGGCTTCTGGGATGATTTCTTGCTAGACTTGGATGACTTGGAAGTCTTGGACGTCTTGGAAGAGTCGCTAGAAGAACTGTCACTTGAGTCATCCCTTTTCTGAGAAACAGGCTTCTGGGATGATTTCTTGCTAGACTTGGATGATTTGGACGTCTTGGAAGAGTCACTAGAAGAACTGTCACTTGATTCATCCTTTTTCTGAGAAGCAGGCTTCTGGGATGATTTCTTGCTAGACTTGGATGACTTGGATGTCTTGGACGTCTTGGAGGAATCGCTAGAAGAACTATCACTGGATCCATCCTTTATCAGTGATGCTGGCTTCTGTGATGATTTCTTACTAGACTTGGATGTCTTGGACGTCTTGGAAGAGTCACTAGAAGAACTGTCACTTGAGTCATCCTTTTTCTGAGAAGCAGGCTTCTGGGATGATTTCTTACTAGACTTGGATGTCTTGGACGTCTTGGAAGAGTCACTAGAAGAACTGTCACTTGAGTCATCCTTTTTCTGAGAAGCAGGCTTCTGGGATGATTTTTTGCTAGACTTGGATGACTTGGAAGTCTTGGATGTCTTGGAGGAGTCACTAGAAGAACTGTCACTGGATCCATCCTTTATCAGTGATGCTGGCTTCTGGGATGATTTCTTACTAGACTTGGATGACTTGGACGTCTTGGAAGAGTCACTAGAAGAACTGTCGCTTGAGTCATCCTTTTTCTGAGAAGCAGGCTTCTGGGATGATTTCTTGCTAGACTTGGACGACTTGGAAATCTTGGACGTCTTGGAGGAGTCACTAGAAGAACTATCACTGGATCCATCCTTTATCAATGAGTCTGGCTTCTGAGATGATTTCTTACTAGACTTGGATGTCTTGGACGTCTTGGAAGAGTCACTAGAAGAACTGTCACTTGATTCATCCTTTTTCTGTGAAGCAGGCTTTTCTGAATCATCTTTTGATACGCCTTTCTCTGACTTTGGTGACACAGGTCTTTCGTTAACCGTGACAGGAACAGATTTCACTGGCTTTTGTTCAACGAGTTCCTCTTCAGATAATTCATCAGAATCTGTAGATTTTTTCGAAATCTTGAAATCTATTTCTGGTTTCGGATGATCGGAAGCTGTGCTATTCTTTTCGCTGGACGATTTCCTGCTAGAATTGGACTTCTTGGAGGAGTCACCAGAAGAACTATTACTGGATCCATCCTTTATCAGTGATGCTGGCTTCTGGGATGATTTCTTACTAGACTTGGAAGTCTTGGACGTCTTGGAGGAGTTACTAGAAGAACTGTCACTTGAGTCATCCTTTTTCTGAGAAGCAGGCTTCTGGGATGATTTCTTGCTAGACTTGGATGACTTGGAAGTCTTGGACGTCTTGGAGGAGTCGCTAGAAGAACTATCACTGGATTCATCCTTTATCAGTGATGCTGGCTTCTGGGATGATTTCTTACTAGACTTGGATGTCTTGGACGTCTTGGAAGAGTCACTAGAAGAACTGTCGCTTGAGTCATCCTTTTTCTGAGAAGCATGCTTCTGGGATGATTTCTTGCTAGACTTGGATGACTTGGAAGTCTTGGAAGTCTTGGACGTCTTTGAGGAGTCACTAGAAGAACTATCAATGGATCCATCCTTTTTCAGTGATTCTGGTTTCTGGGATGATTTCTTACTAAACTTGGAAGTCTTGGACGTCTTGGAAGAGTCACTAGAAGAACTGTCACTTGAGTCATCCTTTTTCTGAGAAGCAGGCTTCTGGGATGATTTCTCGCTAGTCTTGCATGACTTGGAAGTCTTGGACGTGTTGGAGGAGTCGCTAGAAGAACTATCACTGGATCCATCCTTTATCAGTGATGCTGGCTTCTGGGATGATTTCTTACTAGACTTGGATGTCTTGGACGTCTTGGAAGAGTCACTAGAAGAACTATCACTTGATTCATCCTTTTTTTGAGAAGCAGGCTTGTGGGATGATTTCTTGCTAGACTTGGATGACTTGGAAGTCTTGGACGTCTTGGAGGAGTCAGTAGAAGAACTATCACTGGATCTATCCTTTATCAATGATGCTGGCTTCTGAGATGATTTCTTACTAGACTTGGATGTCTTGGACGTCTTGGAAGAGTCACTTGAAGAACTGTCACTTGAGTCATCCTTGTTCTGTGAAGCAGGCTTCTGGGATGATTTCCTGCTAGACTTGGATGACTTGGAAGAGTCACTAGAAGTTCTGTCGCTGGAGTCATCCATTTTTTGCGAAGCAGGCTTCGGGGATGATTTTTTGCTGGACTTGGAAGAGTCACTTTTACTGGAGTCATCCTTTTTCGGGGAAGCAGGCATCTTCGATTTTTCTTTGTCAGATTGTGATTCTATTTCTGTCGCTTTCAATTGTTTTTTCTGATCATATTTAGGAGTTGACTTTACGGTATGGACAATTTCAATTTCAATTTCATCCGATATTTCTTCAGTTTCTGATAAGGTTGAGGTTCTTTTGTCTTTACTTCTTGATTCATTGTGGTTGAAGTAGTCGGAGTTGATTTGACTGTGTCCATCACATCCACTTTTTCTTCTTCAGATAATTCTTCTGTATCAGTCATAGGTGAATTTTTGTGTTGTTTTGCTGCCCTATCCACATGCTTTTTGGACTGTTTCTTGATCGGTTCTGCCTGTAGAAGTGAGGAGGAGGAAAATTGCAAAGTCAGAATTAGAGTCATTTTGTGATTCAAGACAAGTTGAGTTCAGTCCATCTACACGGATTTCTAACTCTGTTCCAGCTAGTCTAATACACTCTTCCACTGTGTCCTCTCTCTCCATTGTGGCTCGATAAATTCCCGGTATTTTGGTGTCTAACAACGCTGTTAAAGCAGAGCCATCTCTCCAAGAGACATCTAGATCCCTCACTTGGACCTTGTACGCTCTTATCGCTCTATTGACCGTGTCGATAATGAGTGGTTTGAGTGGTAAATTCCTGGCCTGTGCCTGTGCTAAGGTAATTTGTGCTGGTTGGTCAGCATCAGAGGACGAAGAGGCCAATTCTTTCCTGACTTGTGGTTTTGGAGACCCTTCCGGTCGCTGGTAGACTTTCCTCACGTTAGTCATGACCGAGTTAAGACTTATCTTTCTGGGTTGTAGTCGAGTTGCAACAAGCTCAGATAAGAATCGCTGTTTATGAATAAGGGACAGTGTCCCATTCACCCACCCACCAAGTGGGACATCACTCACTCCGATACCAAGTTGCTTTTCAGCGACCTCCAGACAGATCTTAATCCGAGTAATACTGTCAGTGAACTGGTACTTGGCGTACAACCCGGGAATGTAGCTATCCAACAGAGCTAACAACGCAATCCCATCATCCCAGTCCTCAACCAGGTTCTTGACCGTTATTTTACACGGCTGAGTTCGTCGGTTGATTCTAGCGAGCAGCTCAGGAAGATCGAACAGCTCGGTTATCTTCTCAAATTGGAGCTTTGGCAGCTCCTCCGTGAAGCAACCAATAAATGTAGCTAGAGCTCTCTCTGGTACACTCTGGTATACCACGCTATACCAACACAGCTGCACAGGAATGTTTAAGTACACTTTGGAGAATTTGAGGCAGGTTTTCACTCTCTCCTCCGCTGAAGGGTTGGCCATGTTTGCCTGGTAGAACCCTGGAATTTGTTGGTCTATCAGGATACTGATGAGTCTCCCGTCTCGCCATTCTCTGTCCCATGTCTTGACAGGATCCAGGGAGTAGTTCCTCAAGATCAAGTTGGTTCGTTTCAGGATAACAGCCGGGTCCATGCCTTCTTGCTCCAAAATAGGCAGTGGGATACGAGTGTCATTCAGTAGGAACTTGTCAAACCTACTCAAATACCGAATCATAGCCGTTTTGTTGACTTTTGGATTGGTGAAATCGTTGACACTGATGACTCGCTCTACCTTGAGGTAATCCTCCGCGTACAGCATGCACTTTTCCACCCGGACACTCACCTCCACCGTTTTGAAAGTGTCGTGAAATCCGGGGATACAAGTATCAACAAGGACCGACAGGGCTATGCCGCTGTTCCAATCGGTGTTCAGGTTAGTTACCGGTTCTATCCTGGGAACGAGGTACTTGTTCAGGAACGTGATGAGAAGTTTCTCCGGGTCCTTTCCCTTTCTCTCCAGCTCACTAACGGTGAGTCGTCGTTTTCTCGGTTGTTGGACCCCCTCATCTTCCTCCGGGTCCTCAATGAATGTGGATCTCTTCATATAGAAGTCTGCCACTGCCCAAAGCAGGGCCTTTGTGGCAAACACATCCCCCTTTCCGATATCCCTCTCCCCGATACTGGTGAGCACGACCCCGTCTTGTTTCAGAACATTGAATGCGGTCCTCAGATTGTCAACCCTCTGGAAGAATGATTTGGGTTCTTTCTTGTGGGGAAGTCGTCTTTCAGCGACAACCTCGAGCAGCTCACATAGTAGAACACCACTCTGTACGTCAGTTGTAATGTCAGCCAGGACACTGGTCTTCTTTCCTCTCTTCAACTGAGCATTGATCCACAGGAAGGACGTTCTTTGAAGATCATCCTCGGAAGATACTCCCGAGGGCCCTGGTCCCCCTGGACGGCGTGCTACGGAGTCCCTCTTACTTGGTGTTGTCAACTGTTTCCTTGGTAACGGGGTTGATTTTGGAGTTAGCTTGCTGAGCCCTTCTTCCAGTCTCAGACGGTTCAGTGGTGATCCAGAGGACCGGTTAGATCGGGACGCTAATGGTGATACAGGTGCAGATAAGCTACCACTAACACCCGGGCCAGCTATTATTGCAGGGATAATCTGAGACCTCCTCCTAGCCTTCTGGAAGTTGCCCCATTGGGTAGGATCCTCGGTGTAGGGCATTGTAACGGTATCCAGTTCGACTCTGAGGAAACACTTCAGATAGGTGATCATCGTGTTATCGTATCTCTTATCTTCTAACTTGAGGAGATCACCAGCCTCTAGAAAACTCTCAATCCCAATAACTTCGGCCGACTGAAGGGTCTTCTCAACTCTAACTCTCGGTGTCTCGTTCTTCATTGCCAGATAGAATCCAGGTCTGAAAATGTCCACCAGGGCAGAAAGTGCCCGGCCATCCTTCCAGTCTGTGTTGAAGTTTTGAATGGGCTTCAACCCATACGGCATCAACTTGAGGTTCAGATCATTTAGAATCAAATCCTGGTAACGTAGCTTCTTCCTGGTCTTGTTCACCTCCATCAAATCTCGAATACTAGCTCTCCTAGTGATACTAGTCCTTCTAGTTGTTGCCTTCTTCAACAGGTCAGCGTGACTGAGGGGAGCAGCTCCCTCCTCTATGTTGATTTCCACATGCTGGTTCAGAAGGTCGTAGTTCAGAATCAAGATCCAGATCAGTCCCATAGTTATGTGTTGGTTGCCCTCGTAGATGTCCTCAGAACCAATGTTGGTCCTAACCACCTTGTCCCTATCCAACACAGACAGTGCTGTCTGAATGTTGGTACGCTTTTGGTACACACTGGTTGGGTCACGGGTAAATCCCAGTCGTGTTCCTTTTAGCACCTCCATCAGCTCACACAGCACAACTCCATCTCTTAGGTCCTCGAAAATGTTCTTGAACGTTCGCTCCGACCTCTTTTTACCTAACAAAAGCAGTGAAAAAGTCAAACAAGTGAATACAGTGAATACAGTCAAACAAGTTAATATAGGTACACATGTGTTTCCTAGAGTTATGTTTCACGATCAGCTAGCTGCTAAAAACATTCTAAGATGCTCCTATTCCTAAGCTAGGTTGCACCAAATACAAGTTTAATCTAAGTCATTACAACATGGATAATTAATGACTTACCAAGTCTAAGGCGGGTTTTGATCCACCCAGTGAATGTTTTGCGTTGCATGACCGCCCATAACGGCGCCTCGCCACTAGATCGCTGTCTTCTTCTACTCATTTTCTAACTCCTGCAAGTCAGGGTGATAAGAACTGTTATTGGGAGGGGAGAAGAGGTAATGAAATATGTATGTAGGTAGATTAATTAGTTTGAAAAATGTCTCTAAATTTGAACTCAATAAATTTCTAAAATTTGAATTTTTGGAACTCCTCTACTATTTACTCACGTTATCTCCATGTCATACAGAGCCACCTGTAAAACAATTCAAGTTTGAATTTAAATATTAAATCAAAAATTGCAAATGACAACTAGGCAGCAGCAGCTAATTAAAACTCTATAAAATAAGATAAAATGGAGTACGGAATCTATGAAACAAATCAAGAAACAATCGCAAGAAATATAAACGATAAACCACGGTTTAGTGCGATCAAGTAACAGGGTATGAAACAATCAAAGTGTAAACAACTAAATATATGCTGCCGGGGTGCGATGCCGCGGTGCTGAGTAAACAATTTACCAATGTCTCACCCTATAATGTGTGGCACCCTGACTAACAGTTGACAGGTCATGCCATGAATAAATCAACATAACAATATCTCGATATATCGTCACGACATGGTGACGCAAATCCAAGCCAAACAAAATGTAACAATAATTATGAGCATAGGATTTAACGCGAATTATGCGTTTATTTGTCAGCCATTCCTGTCTCCGCATTTATTATAAGCTATGTACGATTCTCCGATATTTATCTCTTTATCTCTCCCTTCCTCTATCTCTCTCTATCTATCCGTCTATCCCTCCCTATCTATCCGTCTATCTATCCCTCCCTCCCTATCCCTCTACATCTATCTCGCCATATAACTGACAGTTTCAGTTACAAGGTCCCATTTGCGCCCTCTCTATTGACTATTATCTTATTACAGCTCCCCTTCTGACACCAGGTCCCCTCTACTAATGCCGTTTTAGTAATCCTTATTGGTATGCTGAGCTATGTAGGGTGCTGTCTAAACACTATGGTTTTTTTTTTTTTTATGTCTTCATCGTTCCTATATCTGTCACCCCCCACCACATCATGTGAACCCTGTCAGGCAATTGCTGACCCTATTTGCTTCAATCACGAAGGCAGGTCAGGCGGGCTAAGTCTGACAGCGTCTATACAACATACATGTGAGGTGGAGTTTGACAGATATCATCTCTGCAGCCATTTAATTGACTTCGGACTTCCGTATACTACGAGCACCCAATCTCTGGTGCTCTATGTCTTTTTGACCAATCACGGAAAGTTAGACTAGCAGTATATAGTCAATTAAACTTCTTGGCATAGCATATGACGACACCCTAGAGACTAGCTGAAAAGCAGGGTGTGGAAGCGGGGTCAGATGTTCATGAGCAAGCATGTATATGTTCGTGTGTGAGACGGGAGTGAACGCCGTGTGCTGGTCGTGCAATTTGATAGTGTTCGTGAAAAATGGTTATGCTCAAGGGTAAAGATAAATAGAAAAGGAGAGAGAGAGAGAGAGAGAGAGAGAGAGAGAGAGAGAGAGAGAGAGAGAGAGAGAGAGAGAGAGAGAGAGAGGGGGGGAGAGAGCTAGAGAGATAGATTAAGATAGATAGAGAAAGGGATAAATTCAATATATACATCATGAATATAAAGAAATAATCCCGGCTGGCTCCTATCGACAGGCTGTCCATAGCGAGAGAGAGAGAGTGAGAGAGAGAGAGAGTGAGAGAGAGAGAGAGAGAGAGAGAGATAGAGAGAGAGAGTTGGAGAGAGAGAGAGAGAGAGAGAGAGAGGGGGGGCAGAAGGAGAGGACTACCGACCGGATCCACTTTTGCGGGAAAGGACTACCAATCACCAACACCCTCGGCCTAAGCTAAGACGCAAACCCGCCCAGTCTGGATGGATACTGCTGCTGCTTCAGTACAGCACCATAACAGACAGCCACCATCACTCCATAAGCCCCCCCCCTCCCCCCGGAAATCCACAGGCGCAAATGTGGGTTCGGTACTCCTCTCTTCAGGGTAAATGGTGTCCGGAAGAAAAGGCCGGTAGGTGACGTGGATGAGTGGCTTGTGATGTACGCATTAAGCTGCGGTAAGGTGCTGGCTGAGTTGACTTGCGTGTTGTGCCAACTTTTTGAAGATGGTCAGTACCACAGCCTGTGGCACTGTACCACAGGCTGTGGTACTTTCCACCAGCCTAAGGAACCCTCACCCTAACTCTACCCCGGTGGAAAAGAAAGATGGAGAGAAAGGGAAAAAACAAAGAAAAAAAGAGAAGCGAAGAGAAGTGGATAAGAGAGAGGAAGAGGAGAGAGCGGGGTGGTTCATAGAAAAAAAAAAAAAAAAACCCCCCCAAAAAGGGAAAAAACCCCCCTTTCCCCCACCCCCCCCCCCCCCCGGGGGGGGAATTTTAAAAAGGGGGGTTTGGGGGGGGGGGGGAAAAAAAGGGGGGGGGAAAACCCTTAAAAAAATTTTTTTTAAAAAAAAAGGGGTTGGGGGGCCCCCCCAAAAACGGCCCAAGGTTCCCCCCCCAAAAAAAAAGAGGGGGGGGAAAAAATTTCCCCCGGGGGCCCCAAAAAAAAAAAAAAATTTTTTTTTTTAAAAAAAGGGCCCCCCGGGGGGGTTGGGGGTTTTTTTAAAAAAGGGGGGCCCCCCAAAATTTTAAAGGGCCCCCCCCCCCCGGGGGAAAAAGGGGGGGTTTTTTCCCCCCAAAAAGGGGGAAAAAATTTTCCCCTGGGGAGGGTTGGGGGGGGTTTTTAAAAAAAAAAAAAAGGGGGGGAAAGGTTTGGGGGAAAAAAGGGGGAAAAAAAAGGGCCCCCGGGGGGAAAAAAGGGGGGGCCCCCCCCCCAAAAAGGGGGGGTTTTTTTGGGGGGAAAAAACGCCCCAGGGGGGGGGTCGCTCCATTTGCGAAGGACTACCAAAAATGGCCTAGCTGGAGAAATGGGTTCGTGTCTAGTACAGCCCCATAACAGACCCCCCTCCCCCGGAAATCCACAGCCGCAAATGTGGGTTCGGTACTCCTCTCTTCAGGTAAATGGTGTCCGGAAGAAAAGGCCGGGTAGTTGACTGGATGAGTGGCTCTTGTGATGGTACGCATTAAGCTGGGCGGTAAGGTGCTGGCTGAGTTTGCCTTGCCGTGTTGTGCCAAACTTTTTGAAGATGGTCAGTACCACAGCCTGTGGCACTGTACCACAGGCTGTGGTACTTTCCACCTAGCCTAAGGAACCCTCACCCTAACTCTACCCCGGTGGATAAATGAGAAAGAATGGGAGAGAGAAAAGGGAGAAAAAAAGAAAGGAAGCTAGAGAGAGAGAGTGAGAGAGAGAGAGGGAGAGAGAGAGAGAGAGGGGGGGGGGTGGTTTCAAAATTAAGTTTTCAAAAAGATTCGAAAAGATGGAATTAGTAGGTTTTGTGCAAACATTGCATTAGGCATCATGCTTTAACACCAGGCTCGCAAGGAAAATCAAAATAACACTCTCGTGCTGTGTTGTGTTAAGGAACACGGATATGCACTCTCTCTCTCTCTCTCTCTCTCTCTCTCTCTCTCTCTCTCTCCCTCTCTCCCTCTCTCCCTCTCTCTATCATCTCACTCACTCCTCTCTCTCTCTCTCTCTCTCTCTCTTTCTCTCTCTCTCTCTCTCTCCTCTCTCTCTCACTCTCTCTCTCCTCTCTCTCTCTATCTCTCCTCTCTCTCTCTTCTCTCTCTCTCTCTCTCTCTCTCTCCCTCTCTCTCACTCTCTCCTCTCAACCACCCTTCATAAACAAACACCTATCAGGTGGTGCAGCCAATCGGGTCATTGACCAACCCAAGACCAACTGCTAATGGAATATATTACTCGTATTGGCACTGAGGGTTTCATAAAATGAACGGCAAGAAAATGATCTTAGAGAAAAACTAATTTTCCTGTTGCTATCTCCATCATTGCAGTGGTGCAGTAAGAAGTGAAGCTAATGCAAATGTATTATAACCAACATGAACAGCATCGTCGTTCTAACTATATCTTTCTCTCTCTCTCTCTGTCTCTCTGTCTCTCTCTCTCTCTCTCTCTCTCTCTCTCTCTCTCTCCCTCTCTCTCTCTCTCTCTCTCCCTCTTTCTCTCTCTCTCCCATGCTTCTTGTGTACGCAAACAGGAAATGGATAATTCTAAACTCTCTCTCTCTCTCGTTTTCTCATGCGTCTTTTTATGTAGACAGCGTTTTCTATAATCTATTACGAGTCTGTGAATAATAATTATATTCAAAGACTCTAGATAATCTCTACATCATAGAAGTCAGGACCAGCCATACAAACTGATGCTATAGATAAGAGAGCAGTGAACTCTCGATCTAATAACAATCACTTTTCACTTTCACAATGGTCCTAGCATTAACCCAATACCCTCCCTCCTTGAAAAAGTAATAGTTCACTACGTAGTACTAACCAACTCACCTTTGTTTATAGCATGGTCAAGAAGATTGCCAGTGTTACGCTCCAGCAGCTCCTCTATGAGTGGGACCATGTGAGTTGAAAGAAGTCAACTAGACTCAATTAGACATGCAGACAGCTAATGTAACAGAGGGTGGGATAAATCAAAAAGAAGGACTGACAAACCGACGGACAGAGAAACAGATAGATCATAAAAATAAACATAAAATGGAAGAGTTCTTCCATACTTACATAGAATCCTTTTCCTTTCAGGGTAAAACGAAAGCACGGGAGAGGATTTTGTCCAACTTTATAGCGAACCATATCAATGTCAGTGGACCAGACCTTGAAGAGGAATTCGCAGATGCAGCATCTCTCTTTCTTACACGCATCACTACCTGGCTTCGACTCACGTAATATTGATACTGCTGCATTGTTTGTTTGTTTGTGTGTGTGAGTTTGTTTTTCGGTGTGGGGATACGTGCAGTGAACACACGTGTGGGCGGGGGACAATAGGAATATGTGGAGGACAGCCTACAGTTATATTGGAGAGGGAGGGAGAGAGTAGGGAAGTTAAGAAAGAAGGGGAGGTGTAAACCTTTGTTCAGATTTATAATTAGAGGTATTCATTTGACACGTTTTCCTTCATATTATACAGGTACCTGCTAGGAGGAAACATCAATATCCAGTTGGATTCTGTCAAGATTTTCCTCTCGGCTTCCTGTGGGTGAGTGTCCAAGAGGATCAATATTACCAATTCTCACGCTCTACAGTCTACCGTTATTGTTTGTTGGGTGTATTCGTTTGACTGTCGAGTTCCTCTCTGGGAACTTCACTCAGTTCACAGCTTTAGTTGATGCGTGGTGGTGGACGACCCCCTAGCAACACTGCTGCGAAACAGTAACGCGCAGAGTCCTGGTTGTGTGAAAAGTAAAGTGCTCGCGCGCAATGACACTGGACGTCTTTGCAATATGAATATCACTTTCTGAATCTGATCGTCATCTCACCATTTCAGAGAGCTATTGTTTGTAATTTGTTTAAGTTTCGGACTTCGGTTTCAGTTGGAGCCCCCTAGGGTCGAGAATTAGCCCTACCTCTAAATCCCCCACCCTTTCCAGGCAGAGGTATCTATCGGAATTTCTTGAAGTTGGCGGTATCCTCACTCTCCTAGAAATCCTTGGACTCAAATCGGCTCGGGAGATTGACAAATGTTCCTGCTCTCCAGCTCCTTGAAACGATCTCCAAATGTGGGAGAAAGTACAAGGAGGTGATATGTGAGAGCTATGGTGTGAGGGCTGCGGCAGAGTGTATGGCACGTTCATTCTCTGCCGACACCCAACAAAATGGGTTGTCGCTCCTTCACTCTCTGGCCCAGGGCAACCCTCGGTATCAGAAACAAATTCACCAGGTTCTCAAGGATCTTCTACCCAGCACTAACCCTGGTAAGATTGTAGATATACGCCGGGTAAGATATTTGGGATTTTAGGAGCAGTTTTACAGGGTGAACCTAAACAGTCTTAATATAACCTAAACAGTCTTAATATAACATTGGTAACTAAGGTTTAACACTCGAGACCAAATCTGATAATCTATTTGATTCTTTTACAGTTTACTACCCCTTATCCAGGCACCCAAAAGGTTGCAGCCCAAGGACTACGGCAGATCCAGAAACTAGTTGGTTCACCTACCCCCTCACTTGTTGAGAATGTGCTGGCTCTACTGAGGAGTGTTCACTCGGATGTCCAATATGAAGCATCCCAATTGTTACAGGTTAGGAGTGGGTGGGTCATTTTTGAGCTGGTTTGTATTTCATAGTGGGGTGAGGTCTTTCAAAACGAGGTCTGGTGTCGCCAGACAGGGTTGTCCCACTGCCTTGTGGAATAATCAATAAATCCCATTCTACTCAAGTAACATATTCCCATAACGATTTGCAATTGTAATACCCTATCCCATCTCCCAGATATTGTAAATATCAAATCCCCCAGATGTAGTAACTAACATGTACCCCCCCCCCCAGATGTTGGTAGACTATGAAGATGTAAGGGAGGTGGTGGTGTGTGGTCTAATCGCCCTCCTGACCCCCACCCTAGATGATGTATCCCGTGCTACTGATGCACCTCTCGCTCAGCACCTTCAACAGGTATATCAGCTGTCTAATATAGCAAAATATATCTTACGACATAACATATCCCCGACATAAATTTTGTTAGTTAGATGTGACTAAAACTGCTGCTCTAGTGCTCTATATTTTTAAGAACAAAGTTTCATTTAGTTGATTACTACCTCGATCCTCTCCTCTAGGCAGCAGCAGCTAAACTGCTAGGTATTCTCTGTGACGATTCCCCCAAACTGGCTGCCCTGGCAGTGAGGAATGGAGTGGTAGCTGGGTTAGCGGTGGTGCTGAGCAATGCTCGGCATAGAAACAGCCAGCAACACGCAGCCCGGACCCTGGCATTGTTAGTTGAGATGTTTAAGGAGGTGGAGAAGACGCTCTGTGAGTCTCTGGGACAGGAAATACTGGACGAGTTCAGAAGGTACGTGGTTTTTACTTCTCAGAAAGTGAAACCGCAAGTGAAAATTTTGGAATAATGCTTGAATTGCAACCACCATATAATATAAGTGAGTGAATAAGAACAATACACATGTTTCCTGAAGGTGCCCAGAGGATATTCACGAGAAGTTGAGTCCCTCCCAGCTTGATAAACTGATTGCACGGAACACCCAGATAACCCTTGTGGACAGTGATGAGAGTGATGAATGATGACGTCAGATAGCAGAGACTTTATGTGAAACACAACTCACAACCTAATTTAATCAGATCCAACTCCGAATCCATGATCATGAGTCCATTATCATTATTTTCACACATCCAGCTTCAGTTCAGCTTGTTTTTTAACACAGAGACAATGTAAAATGGTAAAGAGAGCACTATATTCTCATGTAAATATATCCAACAGATTGTAAAAAGTGTACCAAATATGTGATATCTATTTACTTTTCGAAAGCGTGATGTTTTTTATTTGCAATTTTCTATAAGATTAATACAAAGAGGACGGTACCCGCATAAAAACTTTCTCAGCACTGCAAAAGTATAATGCGCGGTGTCGAACCGTTAAGTCGCGCGCGCGCTAGCTATCCCCATCCCAACCACACAGGCTAGTGCTGAATTTGCGAACTCTACACAGGCTACAGAACCACTGAAACAGCTGATCCTTGAACAATCTCTTCTTATCAGCGAAAAACGTGCTGAATCATGCCTTTGGGAAGCGAAAGGAGCGAAGGGGAATGTACTAAAACTAAAACGAACTATTCAAAATGCCGAAAAACAACAGGCGTGTTCACTTCTGTCCGGTACTGACAGGCGTCTATTCGATTCACCCCCTGGTGACCTACAAGCCTGTTGACCTACTCTCTGATTGGCCTAATCAGAGACCAGGAGTATGCGATCGGGCGAGTAGGTCATAAGGCCATACAGGTACTCGTTACCTACTGCTGAACTTCATCATAGTTTTGAATGGCAGAAACTAAAACACGTTGTTTCTCAAACAAAAACAAAAAATTCATTTTACACAATCAGTTTAGATATCCAATATTTTTACAGTACATAACATTCGCAATCCTTCCATAAAATGAAACACTCGTTTGTAATTAAAGAGAAACAACGATTTTGCAGTACTAATATTCAATTAAGAACAGGAGCTTTCGACTGATCTATGTCAGACGTCTTCAGCTATAACAACAATGAAAATGAAAGTGTTTATGTAGTGGAGAAGAGGATATGGGATCCGGGGAGGGGAGGAGAGAGGAAGGGATGAGATCCGAGAAGGAAGATGCGATCCGTTTGTAGCCTTTTCTCCAGTTGTACATATACGGTCTTCCTCTTCTTTGGCGGTAGTGGCTTTCCCGTCAAGATATGCAGGATCATGGTATCCGTTTTAGCATTGAAAGTCCTCAGGATTTCCAACAGCCGCGGTATGGAAGGATGAGCGGAAGCTGCAGTATTATTTAACGCGTTGTTAGAACCCTCAGAGTAGTTGTTAGTCCTTGGGCTGCCAGAAAGGACTGCAGAGTGGACGTTCCACATGTTGATCGGGTAGACGGTTGGGTTGTAGATCCATTCCTTCTTCACGTACTCCAGGACAGGTAGAAAGTCAGGTCTTCTTCCTAGGTGATGTTGTAGTTCCATCCACACAGATGTAACGTCAGTTGCTGGGACGAATGCTAATCCAAAGAGAGAATGAAGAGCCTCCTTGATAGTGGGATCATAGTCATTGGAGCCCTGTCGGTAACCGGGAACTTTCTGGAATCGGCGGATGAGGCACTGCTTCCAGTGAAATAGACAACCACAAATACAGGCTTCCGGGAAGATCTGGCGGATGGCATTGTGTTCCGCAACTTCAAAATCAACCACCACTTTTCCAACAGACATTCTCGGGCAAAGATCCTTTATGAACTGAAGGGCCTTCCTGTATGACGCTGTAGATTTGTCCTCTAGAAGGAAATATGCCAGGGGTGCAACCTCCTCGGTGTCGAACAGGAACGCCCGTACAATCCAAATCTGGGTGAAGAATTTGGGCGATGTTCGAAAAGTTCCATCAATGAAGATGTGATGGTGATGCCGGTTCAGGGCCTCAATGGTTGACTCCGTGGCGAAACCGACAACTCTCTTGCCATTTGGTGTCGTCTCATCTCCAATAATGAACAGGTCGTTGTTGGCGTCCTCTCGGGCAGGTAAGTTGATGTCCGTAGTAGCTGCTGATGTGGCCAGGGACGCTGCGTATCCTCTATAGTTCTTGCGTTTTTTTCTCAGGGACTTCTTCAGTAACTTCTCGTCCGGTAGTTTTGTCCTGATGGGGGCAGATGTGTCCTTCAGCAAGGAATTGACAATAATTCCAGGTGCCGCTAACTCCTTCACTGCTGTTGTCCGGACAATGGAGAGGAATTCTTGGGCTCCTGCAGTTATCCAGCATCCTTGGTGGGAATGAGGGTTCTCCTTTACCACCTCACTTCCATTAGTTGTCAGCCTTCCTTTACATACGGGATCATATTTTCTCCTATCCTTGCATGTCCAGGCACGGTTTCCGTTGTTCTGGTGCCGGTTGTGGGAGTAGATGTAGTCATTGAAGATGACCTGGTCGCCACCGTTGCGTCCCTTTGTAAACTTTACAGCAGTGGCGTAGCCAGGGTTTTGAGCATGGTAGTGCATTAAGAATTTGAAGTAGTGCACCTTTAAATTTTAATCAAGGAAAATTTTACCGATTTTTGTCGATTTTTGACAATCTGAGAGCAATTTGAAACAATATGAAGGAGGCACCTGGCGTACAGCCCCCACGAGTAGGGTCCAGGGATTGCAAGCCCTGGTGGGGTCGTGGGGCGAAGCCCCCGGAAATTTTTCCTTCTTTCTGTCAATTTTGACAATCTGAGAGCAATTTGAAAACAATAATTCAAGCAATATGTCGGGTATAAAGCCCCCACCAGCAGGGTCCAAGGACTGCAAGCGCCAAGCCCTGTGGTGGGAGCGTGGGGCGAAGCCCCCAGAATTTTTTCCCGATTTTTGCCAATTTTGACAATCTGAGAGCACTTTGAAAACAATAATTCAAACATTATGAAGGAGGCAAAGCAGGATCCTGGGACTGTAAGTCCTGGTGGGAGCATGGGGCGAAGCCCCCCGGAAATTTTTTCCCGATTTTTGTCAATTTTGACAATTTGAGAACAATTTGAACACAATCACGCAAACCAAGAAGGGTAATACACCATGGATAGCACAATCCTAGCAAGTGGGTGTTGTGCTGTTATCCCATCGAGGCATGGAACGCATGGTACTGGCGATTGCTCTCTATAAGTATAAACTTGTCACCTGAACCCCTCTCTTTTTCTCGTTCTTTGTGCTTTATCTCTATTTGTTTGGGATTCAGTGTCGTACATTACATCTCAAACGCTAATTTCAAGTTTATATCCTACCGAACTCCGAAGTAGTGCAATTTCGATAAAAATTTAGGCGTGGTAGTGCACATCAGGAAAATTTGAGGTAGTGCAGTTGGGAGCGCTCAGGTAGTGCAATGCACGTTTGCACATACCCTGGCTACGCCACTGCTTTACAGTGTTACAAGCAGGGGATTGGGAGGGAGGAGATGGAGGAGGAGGAGGGGTTGATGAAGGAGAAGTAGGAGATGAAGGAGGAGGAGGAGGTGGAGGAGAAGTAGGAGATGAAGGAGGAGGAGGGGATGATGGTGTAGGAAGGGGCGATGGAGGTGCTATGGCCAGGAAAGAGTCCTCAGCGTTGTTGTAGGTATCCATTGCACAACGAAGTGTATTTGGTAAAGGAGATGATGTAGACATAATGATTGATTGATGACGAACGTATGACGTATAGGTTTATATACTATTCACTCTACTCTTGCTCTTAATGAATGCATTCCTATCATTTTCTTGTTTAGTGTACTACTCTTGCTCTTAGTGAATGCATTCCTATCATTTTCTTGTTTAGTGTGTATTGACAGGGTACGATGTACTGTCCAATCAGAGCTATTGATTAACTGATTGGGTCATCCGAATCGATATGAAAATACGCTTAGCTCTAGCTTCTATGGGTCATTGTCAATGAAACGGGGTCAGATTTCTGATTGGAGAAAAACACTATGATCAGTGTGATTGGTATGCCACACCTTGGAGTAGGTCACCAGGCTGGTAGGTAATTGCGACTTTTGGTCGCCGTGACCTACTGGTCCCCTAATTAGGGTTTACAGGAGTAGGTCACCAGGCTAGTAGGTCACCAGGGGAGGCACCGTCTATTCGACGAAATATCATCTAGGGGAGCTTCAAGCTGGTTAACAGCTCTGCCTTTGAAAGAGCACGGTTTCGTCCTCAACAAACAGCAATACCGGGACGCCATCTTGCTGCGATACAACCTTCCCCTCGAAGATGTGCCTATTGCATGTGCATGTGGCAAGGCGAACACTCTCGAGCACTGTCTCTCGTGTGCCCTCGGAGGATACGTGTATTTAAGGCACAACAATATCCGTGACCTTACAGCTAACATCCTCGTGGAAGCCGGCTGCAAAGATGTCCGCATTGAGCCGCAGCTCCTACCCATAACTGGTGAAACATTCCAATACCGTTCTACTAACACTGCTAACAGTGCCCGTTTGGATGTTTCTGCCCGTAATGTGTGGAGTGACTTGGACAAAGTTTACACTGACATCCGTGTATTCAACAGTCTTGCGCCAACCAACATCGGCAAGTCCCTCCAGGACACTATGAGGAGACACGAGAGGGAAAAGGTATTGAATTACAACGACAGAGTCCTTCAGGTCGAGAAGGCAACTTTCACACCCCTAGTCTTCTCAACAACTGGGGTTATGGGCCCCCAAGCGGAGGTGTTCTACAAGAAGGTTGCTAAACTTCTATCTGACAAAACGGGACACACCTACAACGATGCCATCCGGTACATTCGTCTCCGTCTGTCTTTCTCGCTGCTGAAGACCATTCTCATCGCGATCAGGGGGTACAGGGGCAACAAATGGACACACTTTTGTAGCAAAACAAACGATTTTCATCTTATTATCTGATTTATTTATACTTAACTTATTACACCCATAAGAGTAAATTTTATTTTTATACCTATTCATGTAAATAATATTGTACTGACATATATTCTATTTGAACCGGTACCCCGGCCTTCACAAAAAAATAAAATTTAAAATAAAAAAGTCTGGAGATTTTTGAACCATTTTTTAAATTTTTTTCACGCATCTTTAAAAATTGGACCCGTATGACGACTGGGCACTGGTGTGTTTACTGTGTAGTATTGAAATGAATCCCAGATGATATATCAATAAGTTCAAAAAACTGTCAATCATGAATCACAGTTGATCCCAAATCCCCTGAAATTTTTCCAAAATTTCGTCTCATAATATCCTATCATTGATAGGGATTAGGGGTCCATAATTGGGTCCCTTATAAAATCGTTACTTTACTTCTTCTTACTTTGCACTGTAGTCTTGTGCAGAGGATTAATAGTGACCACCATGTGCGAATGCGACGTGCATACCACAAACTTTTTGCTCTTTTTTTCAAAGCACAAATCACAGCCCATATTTGTTTCTAGCCGGCAAGTTACCCCTGCCCCCGTTGTTGGTGGAATGGCCGAGTGGAGTGAGGATGATAACTTAGCATCGACATCCACCGACAACCAACTCAACTCTAATGCACCTATCAACTGGTATGTGTGTAGGGAGCAGGGTAGAATGAAATGTAACAGCTTTACAGTACCAGCTTATAATATTTCATTGCCTTGCTCGACCCTCTCTCGCCTAATTGTAAAAGAGGGATAGAACTCAAGTATTTGATATTCAAATCTCTCAGGGACCCGTTTGATCTGGACTCAGGAAGCCAAATGTAAGTCCCTCTCTCAAATTACCCAATTGAATATTCCAGCAGGTCGGAAGAATCTCGACACCGAAATATATATGTATTTCATATCTCTTGAAAACCTTTTTACACTGATTTTTCTAGAACTCTACCCTGCTATTACAGATTCAACCAAAACATGTTTTGCAGGTCAACGTACAGTGATCCGTTTAGTATCAGTACACTGAAGACTGAGTTGGGTGAGCTACAGGAGGGAGGGAAACATCTAACTGAGGATAATCCCTCTGAAAGGTGTGTGTAGTCATTAATCACGATTAGAGTTGTATTTCTCAAACATTTAACATTAACAGAAATCTTCAGTTTTGACCCCCCCCCCTACCCCTCTCTCCAGTTTTATTACCTGAAACACAACCTCTGATTGGTAACATTATCTTTTTTCAGGTTTTCATTTAACGTCTCGGCGACTCCTTCAATGCTAAGTAAAGAGAATGGAAGCATTGTGACGTATTTCAACAAGGGACAGACGTACGAGATATCTCTTCAGTGTAAAACACCCTCCCACTATAAGGGATGTCATATTGAGGTGAGGATAATTGGTGTTTCTGACATGTTTCTACATTTTACACGACACACAGTATACTATAACACACATAAATCTATATCATATTCTAAAGTTACTAGTTAATATAACATATTGTATTGGCTAATTAAGTGCTAACATTTGTTTCTCAGTGTAACGTGTTACTGCGCCTCCAAGAGAAGAAGTTACAAGCTAAGGAGCAGATCATGTTCGATCAGTGGTACAGTGAGAGCAACACCAGGCTCCTTGAAGCAGGTAATAGTGAGAGCAACACCAGGCTCCTTCAAGCAGGTAATAGTGAGAGCAACACCAGGCTCCTTGAAGCAGGTAATAGTGAGAGCAACACCAGGCTCCTTGAAGCAGGTAATAGTGAGAGCAACACCAGGCTCCTTGAAGCAGGTAATAGTGAGAGCAACACCAGACTCCTTGAAGCAGGTAACAGTGAGAGCAACACCAGACTCCTTGAAGCAGGTAATAGTGAGAGCAACACCAGACTCCTTGAAGCAGGTAATAGTGAGAGCAACACCAGGCTCCTTGAAGCAGGTAACAGTGAGAGCAACACCAGGCTCCTTGAAGCAGGTAACAGTGAGAGCAACACCAGACTCCTTGAAGCAGGTAATAGTGAGAGCAACACCAGACTCCTTGAAGCAGGTAATAGTGAGAGCAACACCAGACTCCTTGAAGCAGGTAATAGTGAGAGCAACACCAGACTCCTTGAAGCAGGTAATAGTGAGAGCAACACCAGGCTCCTTGAAGCAGGTAATAGTGAGAGCAACACCAGACTCCTTGAAGCAGGTAATAGTGAGAGCAACACCAGACTCCTTGAAGCAGGTAATAGTGAGAGCAACACCAGGCTCCTTGAAGCAGGTAATAGTTAGAGCAACACCAGACTCCTTGAAGCAGGTAACACTCTGAACAGTGAAGTGTGAACACTGTTTAATTTGCTTGCGAATACTATGTCTGGAAGATGACCCCGGACCCGCCCGAATGTGAGACAGCCGCACGCAACAAGGCCACCCACCAATCGATTTAGTATAGGTTCTTGGATAACTAACATGTCTCTTATTCTCCCTCAGATTGTCAGTCGTGTGTAAACACAGAATCAATAATAAACGACACCCTGAATCCTAACAGTGTTCATGTAGTATGGGATCCCAATAAAACCTGTACATTCTTTGTCAAGGTAAATCATTTTCCAGAAATCCTCTAACAGATTGGTCCTTTATTGATATTTTTAGTGATACCCACTTCATAATCATTAGGATATAATATTTAATAAGTCTCTAACACCCCCCCCCTCCCCCAGGTTCACTGTCTCAGTGGTGACTTCACAAAGAGAAAACACAGCGGAGAGAAAGGGGTCCCGTTCCTGTTTTGCGTTGATACATATCTTCACATGGCGGACAAGGCCAGTAAATACATGTGTACTTCAGCGTGTGTGTTAAAAATATTCCAGGTAATGCGAGTTCTAGGAATTATGTAGGGATTCGATTCTTGGTTTATGTAGGGATTCGATTCTTGGTTTTTCTAGAATTTATTTGGGGTGTATCAGATAGGTTTCCGTTATATTATTGTCAGTTTGTGTGTCCGTAATTGGCAGAGTGTGAGTGTACCGGTACATGTATTATTATCACGCGGCCTTTCAGAGCAAAGGGGCAGAAAGGAAACACAGAAATGACGCGAAACAAATCCAAAAGCTCTCACAACAAGAAAAGGTACCTACATAATCATTATATTTTATTTCTGGCTAGAATCCAAATATTTACTCTCTAAATCAAGGCACCCTCCATCACAAATATTATGTGGTATTTGAGTGATTTAATTAACTGAATTCCTTTATCAGGACCAGCTAATACGACCATCAGAAGTTACCAATCTTAAACCTGTAAGTAACAATAACGATCGATATTTCTTGCTCTGAGCTCTCTCTTTCCCCCTCTCTCTCTCTCTCTCTCTCTCTTTCCCTCTTTCTCTCTCTAATACAACTTAGTACACATTCCCTCCCTTTATATATTAACTCCTCCTCCCTCAGATAGTAAGGACGTTCAACAAGCCAGGGTGTAGCTACAGTGACGCCTACAACAGCTCCGGATATTGTGCGGACAACTCCAAACTTTCAGACTGGTACGCGCCCCGACAGACAACATGGGGTTGTGGCGCGAGATAGCGCGCATAATGGGGGCGCGCAACTCTCTCAAAGCAACAAAACCTGTTTCACGTGCCTGACAAGGACACAAAAAAATTACAAACCTGAACCACAAACAAACAATATTGGCATGTGATTCTAACGGTTTGTTTATGTTTCAGTTACTCCGATCCGGACAATGAGGTGTCATCCCCCAAGAAACCATGTATTGGAGAATCTCGAGATGTGTGGAGTCTCACATCTCGCTCCTCTGTCCACGATACCCTACGATGGTTGAGGACAAACCGGTTCAATACCTATCTTTCAACATTCAACGAATACGCAGGCTCAGATCTCCTGCGGCTATCTCGGAATGATTTGAAGGATCTCATAGGAGTGACGGACGGAATCCGACTCCATAACGCCCTACAAAACAGAGTGCTGGCAAGCAGTATCTGCTTGTATGTGTTGTTCGAGGGGAATTGTACCCCTTCAAATGTCTACCAAGCGATATACCTGGAGACACTTACATATCGTGAACTAATGAGCAAACTATGTAGCACATTCAATATTGACCCAAATACTATTGTTGGAATTCAGAAGAGTGGGCCGAGTGGAATTAACATTGCAGTGACAGATGATGTAGTCCGACACTTGGCGAACGATGCATGCTTTGTTTTTACCCTTTTGAATACTGACCGAGCTGAATTGTCTATAATTCATCTTAAATAAATAAACTTTTCCAGACCACCCCCTTATTTGACGTGTTTATGTTTTTGTTTGTGTGGGGTTTTGGAATGGAAATTCAGAATGAATAGGTGGTAAACAAGTTTGCTATATATGACAAGGCCCAAAGGTCATATCCATCTTCTCTGCATCGTTCTAAATCTAAGTAATTGTATTAGACGAACTGCTGGGCAGGGACAGCCCTGTAGAATAAGAGCTCCACTTCGTAGTACGCACCAAACTTTTAAAAGAGAAAAATACATGTTTGGGTGTTTAAAAACATGGACAATAATAAACCCTGTCCAATCGTGGTTACCAATTGGCGTTTAGTAAAAATACTGTTCATGCTATGGCTAGATGTGATCTCTAATTGTTGTGCGATGGGTACTAGAGGCCAATTGGTATCAGAAATGATTGACTGGGCTCAAATCTACCAAAAATCTAGCGTGATCAGCATTGTATAATAATTGGCCGGGTAAGCCCTCAGCATTCAGCTCCTATACATTGTAAACTGTAACATTCACACACGCCACTAGCCAGTGGCAGAATTTATGTCCAAAACTAAAATAATTTAAGCAGTATTGCAGTGCTTAGTTTAGCATTTCTGATCTCAAACAAGATGAAGAATATTTCCCAACTTATTTATTTCTCAACCATTTTCCTCTGTAACTACACAATTTTATCTCCCCATCCTCACTTAGCTATTTCTCGAGGATTGTATCGATTTAATCCTGTCTCTCAACTCGTCTATATATTATGTAATTCTGAATTGAGAATTCTGACTCTAAATACAATAGAGTTGCTGCCCACGAAGAGGAAATCCACGATTTAAACTTTCCTCGCAGAAATAAATCTGTCATCCTTCATCAAGGATTAACCTCGTGCTTTTCAATAAAACTCCTGCAATGATGTCATGCGATGAGAAGTTCAGATATTGACAATTTTATTTTATATTGGTAATAATGGGGAGGTGGGGAGGGAGTAAAATAATGATCATGCAATGCATGATCATTATTTTACTGCATGATGCATGATCTACGGAGGTGCGGCCACACCCAAGTTTAGTTCAAATAAGGCAGCTTACCAAAAGTCTGATTGAAGGATGGGTTGTGACTTCTCTTGAAACCGAAATAAAGAGCTGTAGTCACCTGAAAGTTAAACTGTGACAGCTTAGATAACTGTATATGGTCTAGAATCTAGATACAGCTAAATTATTTATTTGGGAGAGAGCAGATGAGCATTTTCGAAAAAAACCAACCGTGAAATCTCTCACAATGTGCCTGGCGGCGCCGATTCGATCTGGACGCACTGTCAAGACGAGGTGTGCAGCTTGGTGACATAGACACCTGGCGCGACCCCCGCACACAGATGTCTATGTCACCAAGGTGTGCAGCACCGCCAGACAGCTCACAATCACGGTTGTCAGCTAATTGATACCTGATTTGGAGACATCTAGATCAGTGTATACATTAGCTGGATCGATGGATGTCAATGACTTCCTCGCTACAGCTGTGGCTACCTCCATGTCAACCAAAGCTGGTCCTATCGGGGTTTGTTGTTGCTCATGCGGCGACTAGGGTAAAGAGTTAGTTAGGTGATATTATCTCTGTCAATATATTATCTAGAATATCATGTGACATCAGATTTCTTGTTATGTTCTAACCCTCCTTTACATATTTTGTAAAGAGCGGAGCTCGCGAAAAGGGGGTCGAGCTAGGCAACAGATTTCATTGTTGGTCGCCCCCATATCTCACAGGGACGGGACATTGATGGGTTACCGAGTATGAAGGTTGCCTGGTGTGCTCCACACTTTGCAAAAACGTCTGGTGATGCTGGAAGGTGGGGGACTTTGTGGAAGGGGGCGGTGGAACGATTTGGCGGTGTTTCTTCGGAATCTCCAGTTGCTCCAGGAGTTGTTCGCTAAAATAGGTATCAATCAATATTCTCAGTATCTTTGAAGGACCTCACAGGGAGACCCTAGATCCTAGAATCAATTTTATACCGGGAAATCTTAATATTTAAAACAGGGAGAAGGGGTATTATTATAATAGGGATATAGGAGAGGGAGACATGGAGGCGCTTCCACGTGACATTGATAGTTTTAACCTGTTATACATGGGGGCAGCATGATCAGCAAGACACATGGGGACTGGGAGGGAGACAGCTAATTTGGATTGGCTTCCTCAACTGCCCTGACTTCGCAATAATGCCCCTGAAAATGAGGGACATATATTCTACGAAAGATGCTACAACTTGAATTGTCAAGCGACGTATTATATGGGCAGCATTCGAAACTATTATTAGTTATTGCGTAAGGGGTTCGGATAAACCGACAACTAAATATCACTATTTAGTGATATAAACAGTTAAAATATCGTCATTATTGTCACCTCAAGTAAGATCTTCATACTCCCTAGACCCGTGATCAGCTCTATCAGTCTCTTCCTTTCTGTCAGCACTAAACATGTAAGCAACATGAGCCCGGTACACAAAAGTACCACGTGTATACGTACTGTGAGATATAACTCTGACTTCCCCCAGTATAACGTCTCCTGGAGGGTGCTGGGGCAGAGACCCGGGATCTAACGACATGCGATCCTGATGCTACCGCGGCAGTGGGCCCGGGAGAAACGGGATCAGATACCGATGGACGTTCTGTAAATTACAGTGTCATGATAGATTCATTCACTATTTTGACACATATTTGTAATGGACAATGGTAGATTCAGTCACACATATTACAACATAAAACTGCTGTATCTTCTAAACTCACGTTGTGCTAGGATGTGGGTTAGTCCAGATCTCCTAGCTCGGCTGTTGCCACTGTTCAGCTCCAAGGGACCTGGATCACTCTGCCTCTTCTTCTTGTGAACAGAGATGAGGTGTTTTCGAAGGGAGGACGGGTCTGTATACACCTTGTTACAGTTTGCTACAGTACAGTTGTACCTGCAGGTGTGTTACGTTTAGTTTTATCTGCAGGTTCTATACAGGCATTGAAACATTTAACAGCAGTGGTCTAGTTTGTAACCGACCCTTCTTCAAGTATCCTGGTTAAAGAAGGGTATAGACTATAGGGTGTAAACTAGACAGCAGGAAGTGGTTGGTGTAAGGGGGGCCCTGATGGGTCACATCAATTGTTTGCCGCCACAGCAGGGTTCACTGCATGGTAACGGCATGGCCGCAATTGTACAATTTCGGGGTTTTTGAAGTGTGTGTGCGTGACTGTGAGTTCAACAGTATCACAAGGTATAGGGGGGTGTGGTAGTGTGGGTTAGTGCCAAGTGGTGGAGTGATTGGCTAACAAGTTCACGATTGTTGCTGGCGATGATCACTACTGATGATATATATATTGATAAAGCGACGTTTTGCTGAACAAAAAACCTAGCTTGCTCACATTTTCTTCCTAATGTGAGTTCTGTTTCTGTGTTTTGCTCTGTCTGACGGATTGTTGAAGCCCCTGCCGCACTCTGGACATATGTAAGGCTTCTCTCCTGAAAGAAAAACCGCCCACAATTACCGAAGGTTGGTGTGTTAATTGAGATGTGAACTATTTTTTTTCGGGGTTAGTCTATTTTTAGAAACAGATGTCATTCTGTTTGTACCTGTGTGTGTTCGGATGTGTGCTTTTAGATTTTCCATCCGTGAATAGGATTTGTCACAATCGGCATACTGAAGGAGAGAAAAGTAAAATAGAAAAATGTCTATAAACACTTCTTTAAGGCACCTAGGGTACGATTTGAAGCTGCATACTAGTAGCATGCAGCTTAAAATTCTCGTACCCTGTTTTATAAAGAATAAAGATGGTCTGATATGAGCTTGGGCAAGTCAATTTATATACCATTATAGAGAATGGTTAACTTACAGGACAAATGTGAGGTCTCTCCCCGGTATGACTCCGTACATGTGTAACAATCTGGTACTGAGCCGAGAAGGGTTTGTGGGCTCTGGAACACCCTGCCCAGAAGCACACGTACTCGTTCTTATTTACCCATGCATCACTCTGGTAGAGAGGCAAAAGGGTATAAAGGGGGAAGGGCTGTGAGGGGGTTTTGTTATGGCATAATCATCTCCCACCCCTCCGCTTCGGGGTAATAAGTGACAATTCAGATTTCTTGAGTAATTAGTTACTCAACAAATTCAGAACATGATAGTAGCCTGATATGTGTGTGGCCTTGTATCTTTGACATTTAAAAAAGAATCCCCTCTGATCCTTGATTCTCTATCTATGGGACATGGGTGTATTAGGAAAGGAGATAACTTGAACTTATTAATTGAAATGCATGTCCCCTTTGTGTGTGGCCTGGTAACGAACGATAATATCTTTGACATTTCACTTAATGAATTCAAGTTATTTCTTTTCCTAATATGCACCCATAGATGGAGAATAAAGTATCAGAGATATCCCAACTCGTTGACTCCCACGATGACAGATTGATAGACTGGAAAATAGTGTGTTCGAACCATTCTATAATCACCCCCGTTTCCTTATATAACTTGAACCCCTTTCTTTGATCTACCGAACCCTCACAATGAAATGACATTTAACATAATCTGACTACGAAGGAGCAACAAAAAGTTTAACCCAGGAACCGACCGAATCAGGAAATACTGGTCCCTGATTGGCTGATAACCAGTCACGTGACATTAATAACGAGTTCTGATTGGTTGTTTACTTGTTTCGGTCGGTTCCTGGTAAAACCTGTATGTGAGTACTCGAGATATGCTCCACAAGATCAGGGAGGGTGTTACCCTCAAATCTGCACTCTCCGTTCTTCCACTGACACACATGACTGCGAGTTGGACTTCGTATTGGGGCACTGAAATTATATATTGATCAGTCACAGCGGGAGTGGTTTGGGCACAAAGCAGCAAACCATAAATTAACACAAGGTGTGTGCCCAAAATGTGGGGAAAACTACTAAACTAGCAAGCTGTTGCACCCCTCTAAAAATATATGGTTTAGAAAAAAAACCTAAAAATTATAAGTTTTTGGTTTTGTCGAATGTGCGAGTGAAGCAACTTTAGTGTGGGTGATTCAGGGGTAAAACAACTTTATTGTGGGTGCCGGGTGGTTTATGGTGAAGCAACTATAGTGAGGCCTGTATATCGACTCTTACTTATCAAGTAGATCATGGGAGGGAGATGAGACGGGAGAATGGTCCAGATTGATATTTTTGAAGCTGCTGACAATCATCCTATTGGTAGTGGAAGGGGTAGGAGAGAGGGCAGTAGTATCTGTTGACATCATGTACACCGGGTTCATCGGAGTAGTCTGAAAGTCCGCGTAGGGACCTGTCACAAAGAGAAAATAATGGATTTTTCAAAAGTCAAAACGGTCTGTTTCATTTTTTGGTACTCGGGTGGGTTTGAAATACACAAGGAATTATATTTTTACAAGGGATAAACACTGAGACTAGACTATTAGACTAAATAAAATTGGAGACATGCTGATATTTTCAAATGGACTTACTGATGGTGACGTGTAGTTGTGGATAGAGGGGGTGAAGTCCGGCAGATGGTGTGGACTGGTAGGGTTCGTTGCTGCTTAATTTCCGCCTAACTGGACTGTCCTGTTGCTGCTGATAGCAGTTCCTGTGCTCAGATACACTCCTTTGTCTTGTGGCTCCTGCTGCTCCAGAGGGCAACACCCACCCTACTTGCTGGGACTGAAACAAGGTGATAGCTGTCAAATGTGGTGACAGCTGTCAAAATCAGTATTCTAAAGATGAAAATTGAGAAAAAGAGCGTTTGTAGTAGCTACAGCTTCGTAGTTTGGATAACACCTGAGTGAGTAAGAACACAACGTGTTGTTACGTGCAGTGTCACATGATATCTTACCGGAATGTCGGAGCAAGATTGGGAGCCGGAGATATAAACCGGAGATCTGAGATCCTGTCTACCACGGTATGAAGACTGCTGATCCGAGGAGGTGGCAATAAACTGGTGGAGACTGGATGTGCTACTAGCTGACTGGAGGTATGATGTATACGTGTCTTTACACGGGATCTCTGGTATACTCCTGCTGAATAATCTGCATGTGTTTTGTGCTATTAAGTCATGGAAATGTTGTCAAAAACAGCCCGAACCTATATATTTTGTTCAGCTGAGAGGTGCAACTATATAGGGAGCTGCCGTCTGACAAAGTGACATCTCCCTGGTTTTAGCCCGGCGGTGCATCAAGTAAAGAGCTGCAAAACGGTACAATATCACATAACTGGGTCACGTGCTAACTTACAAGTCGGTGATGGACGTCAAGTTCATTATATGATCTCCTGGGGCCTGTTCGGTAAACAGCTGATGCTGGTGATGAGGTACTGGTTCCTGGGGATGTAAAACTAGAACCGAGAGAATAGTGCACAAAATTATAAACGGAAGTTCAAATCAAAGAAATGAGAAAAAGTAAAGAAGATAGCGTTGAAGGGGATTATTCCTTGTTTAGCGTGCCCGCATATAACCGTCCTTGCTCTTTGAAGCGTCCCGTATAGAGAGGAAGAGAGAGAGGAAGAGAGAGAGAGGAAGAGAGAGAGAGAGAGAGAGAGAGAGAGAGAGAGAGAGAGAGAGAGAGAGAGAGAGAGAGAGAGAGAGAGAGAGAGAAAACACCACTTGCAATATTCATAGAGCAAAAATAAAGATTGTGGAAAATGTGACAGATTCGTTTAATTTGAAATGATCCAGGATCGACGATCGTTGTCAAAAATGTATCGAGGTCTCTTGGCTTTTCACTCTCTCTTCTCTCTCTCTCTCTCTCTCTCTCCCCTCTCTCTCTCTCTCTCTCTCTCTCTCTCTCTCTTTCTCTCTTTCTCTCTCTCTCTCTCTCTTTCTCTTCTTCTTCTCTCTCTTTCCCTCTTTCCCGGCAATGCTGACGTATGAAAGACAGCGATCAAAAGCTCAGCTCTTTATTTCTCCCATATATTGCCAGGTCAATGCCCTGACAGCCCAAGTACTGATTTGATGTTGGGTTTATCTTACCATGGAAACAACTGACACTATCGGGTACTGTTCCGCGGCTGTTGAGGAATTGTACATGACCTAGATAGCAAACAAATGGTATGTGACACGTGATTAGAGCTAATGTCACGTGATCTCTATCTCACACAACACAATAGTATAACGCTAACAAGAAATAACTCTATTTGATGCAACTCGAGATCTATTATGTCACAACTACCTCATTGTGGGTTCAGGCAACAGTATAGTCCACTAAAAAGCAGTTCACTACTGTGTGCTTGTTATGCCTCAAGATATGCGGCGGCGGGGTATCGACCCACTAGACAATGAAGCGCCAGGTTGCTTGTTAGACAGCACTGGACTAGTTGCGGAGGTGGTGGAGGCAGGGGGTTATAAACAACACCATTGGGGCTGGCGCACAACTTCAAACTATTTGTTATTATCATGGTGTTGCGACCCACTGTCATTCCGTGTTCTGAGCTGTCCGAACTAGCTTTAGATTGCAAGAAACTTCCCCAGCCTCACCACCAAGTATCCAGGTCGTTTAGATCTGTTAGTGAGGATTACTGGACCCGCTTGAAAGGTGATTATACAATTTAGTTTGCATGATAGAATCACTGCGCTGGCAAGCGCAAAGGTGACCCCATCCATCCCCCGAAAAAAAATTCCCCCAAAAACGGCCCGCTTGCTCACAGCGTATATATAGTTATTTCATACTTTTAGCCCATTTTGGCACTTTTTGACATGCCATAACTCCCGAACCGGAAGAGCTAGGAAGCTGAAATTTTGTACTTAGAAGCTTCTTGTAGACCTCTATCGATGGTAAAAATTTCAAGTGGCTAGCTCTTTTTGTTCAAAAGTTATAACACCACCCCCAAAACAGAAAATTCAGTGTGGGGATAACTAGGTTGATACATCACTGCGCTGGCAAGCGCAAAGGTGACCCCATCCATCCCCCGAAAAAAATTTCCCCCAAATACGGCCCGCTTGCTCACAGCGTATATATAGTTATTTCATACTTTCAGCCCATTTTGGCACTTTTTGACATGTCATAACTCCCGAACCGGAAGAGCTAGGAAGCTGAAATTTTGTACTTAGAAGCTTCTTGTAGACCTCTATCGATGGTAAAAATTTCAAGTGGCTAGCTCTTTTTGTTCAAAAGTTATAACACCACCCCCAAAACAGAAAATTCAGTGTGGGGATAACTAGGTTGATACATAGATAGATAGATAGATAGATGTATAGACGCTTTGTTACCTTCCGTTTGGTCCCAGTTTGAGACGACCAGACTGTACGCCTTAAACCAAGCGGCTTCGACAGATAATGTCCGTGCATGTACCCCATCTGGGTGGCGACTCTCCATCTCTACCTATGATCGCGCGCAATGACGTCAGAGTGACGTCATTGCGTGAGACCGACTAACTTTTTTCAAACGCCTCTAGCACCCTGAAGACGTGTTTCCGATTTCTGATTTGACGAAAAATCGTTACCGGCAAATTGTCTGAACTTTCAGATACTATATAGCGATTTTCGTAGCTTATCATTTTGAGCCCTTAAATCGCGTCGGAAGTCGAAATTTGACGAAAAACTCAAATTGAATTTTTTTCGAGTAAAAACTCCCTTTCCTGACCACTGTGGTCAATGAAACTTACAAGCTTCTTTGGGTATTGATTCAAAAATATATGTGATGCAATTACGTCGTTATGACGTCACTAATTACGTCAAATGACGTTCTTTATGACGTCTAAAACGATTTTCGACAATATATACATCATTAAATAATGTCTGCTGCTGCGATTAGAAACCAAAAAGGGACTACAAATTAAGCCAAAAAACTAATTGAAATTAGTTGGCGGGAAAGGTGACCCACTTACAACTTTGCCTGCCTGGCCGGGATCGGATGGAATAAGACAGTAAACTGTTTAGGAGTTGGAGTAGTGAGAGATTAGAGAGAGGAGAAGATAGCCTTGTGCTGAGAGATAGACCGTAAGGATGGAGGAGAGTGCGCAGAGAGAGCGAGCGAGAAGAGAGCAGCTAGAGAGAGAGCTCTCTCTCTCTCTCTCTCTCTCTCTCTCTAGCTTCTCTCTCTCTCGCTTCTCTGCTCTCTCTCTCCTCTCTCTCTCTCTCTCTCTCTCTCTCTCTCTCTCTCGCGTCTCTCTTCTCTCTCTCTCTCTCTCGGTCTCTCTCTCTCTCTCTCGCGCTCTCTCTCTCACTCTCTCTCTCTCTCTCTCTTACTAGCTCTCTCTCTCTCTCTCTCTCTCCTCTCTCTCTCTCTCTCTCTCTCTCTCTCTGCTCTTCTCTCTCCTCGTCATCTCTCTCTCTCTCGCGCTCTCTCTCTCAGCTCTCGCTCTCTCTTCTGCTCTCTCCTCGCCTCTTCCTCTTCTCGCTCTTGCTCTCGCTCTCTCCTCCTCTCTTCATTCTCTCTCTCTCTCTCTCTCATCTCTCTCGGCGTCTCTTCTCCTCGTCGCTCTCTCTCTCTGCTCTCTCTCTCTCTCGCTCTCTCTCTCTCTTCTCTCTCTCTCCTCTAACTCTCCTCTCTCTCTCTCTCTTCTCTCTCTCTCCTCTCTCTCCGCTCTCTCTCTCTCTCTCTCTCTCCTCTCTTCTCCTCTCTCTCTCTCTCTCTCATCTACTATCTCTCTGCTCTCTCTCTCTCTCTCTTCTTCTCTCTTCTTTCCCCCGTTACTTCTCCGACTCTTATCTATCCCTCCCGCTTCCTCCTTTCCCTCTCTCCCCCTCTTTCTCTCCCTCTTTCTCCTCTAATGAGAGTTCGTGATGATACCCGGCAGGAGCAAAAGGTGTAAGTGGGTCACCTTTCCCGCCAACTAATTTCAATTAGTTTTTGGCTTAATACATACATATATATATACATAGACGTATAGACGCTTTGTTACCTTCCGTTTGGTCCCAGTTTGAGACGAACCAGACATCGTACGACCTTAAACCAAGCGGCATTCGACAGACAATTGTCTCGTGCATGTACCCATCTGGGTGGACGACTCTCCATCTTACCTATGATGCGCGCAATGACGTCATGAGTGACGTCATTGCGCGAGACCGACTAACTTTTTTCAACGCCTCTAGCACCCTGAAGACGTTGTTCCAATTTCTGATTTGACGAAAAAATCGTTACCGGCAAATTGTCTGAACTTTTCAGATCCTTTATAGCGAATTTTTGTAGCTTATCATTTTGAGCCCTTAAATCGCGTCGGAAAGTAAAAAATTTGACGAAAAATTCAGCAAATTGAACGTTTTTCGAGCAAAAACTCCCTTTCCTGACCACTGTGGTCCAATGACACTTTACAAGCTCCTTTGGGGTATTGATTCAAAATATATTGTGATGCAATTACGTCGGTTACGACGTCACTAATTACGTTCAAATGACGTCATTATGACGTCTAAAATACGATTTTCACAGAAATTCGTCTCGTTTCTCATATAACGCATCATTTCGACAATATTACATCATGAAATAATGTCATGCTGCGATTAGAAACAAAAGGGACCTAATTTAAGCAAAAACTAATTGAAATTAGTGGCGGGAAAGGTGACCCACTTACCACCTTTGCCTGCTGCCGGGATCAGGGATATAAGAGGGTGAAATATAATGGAATAAGACAGTGAAAGAGAGTGTGATAGAGAGTGAGAGAGAGAGCGAGAGAGAGAGAGAGAGAGAGAGAGAGCGAGAGATGAGAGAGAGAGAGAGAGAGAGACAGGGACAGGGAGACAGGGGGGAGAGAGAGAGAGGGATAGAACGAACAGGAATAAGTTAACCCTCGAAAAAATAAGAGATTGAGATACCGAGGGATAGAATGAGAGTGTTGTGGTGATACCCGGCAGTAGCAAAAGGTGTAAGTGGGTCACCTTTCCCGCCAACTAATTTCAATTAGTTTTTGGCTTAATATTCTAGCAAGTGAAATGTATGTTTTATAACTTCTAGATGATTTGTTGAATAACCAAGCCTGAATACTTATAATCTCAGTTATATGAAAGTCATGATTAAATGTAGTTGACAACTACTAGTTGTAGCATGAATTGAGGTTGAAGGTTCGACCACTTGTAGGGAAGTAAAGGCCTTTATAAAGGCCTTGATATCTGTGCGGTAGTTTGATTTGCTCTGACACAATATGATTCATTTTATAATAGGCTCAACAATAAGCAGCAACTTATGAAATGGCGAAATAACTAATCATAAGCATAGAAAAGTCATCGCATAATCATAGGAAAGCAATAATATCTCGATATAGTTGATCAGTGATCACTAAAGCTGGGTAGGGGAGAAAGCGTATTGAGCTGGTGACAGATCACGACAGAGAATTTAAAGTGAGGATGGGATGACTAAAAGAGAAATAGAACTATATAACGTCGTGTAATATAACTTGAGCTAGGGGACAAGAGATATTGAAACACCTTTAGAACATCATAAAGGTGATCTCGAATGCAGTACAACTGATAATATCAAACTTTAATGGCACTAGGTTCCTTGACATCATTTCTATATCACCAAGTTCAAATCAAATTAAATAAGATGTCAAATTGTACAGTTCTGCGTTGAGAGAATTACGTATTCTGTGCCCGGACACAGTTACGTATTCTCCTCCGACAGAATAATCAAATGCAGATATAAAAACTGCCAAGTCTTGATCCCCCATTTATCTAGTCTACTTTAGCTTTGACATGTTCCCAGTCTGTCGGCTCTCTCACTGAGATTATCATTGAACGACAGACTGCGTAGCATGGCAAGCTACCACTACCAAACTGAATGATAGGTGCACCTCGAGCCGTTTACTGGACCGAGCTGGGTAATATGTCAAACGGGGGAAGGTATATATAGGTCTCCTAGAGCTCCTTATTTGGGGGACCACATACAGCACCGGTGCGAACTCCAGAACGTCGCACCACATACTGTCGGTGGAAACTTCAGTACAGTGAGTGTATGTGGTCCCCCTTTGTAGGGCAACTTTTTCCGTGAAATTAGACCTTTTTAAATTATGTATATACTATGTGTCCAAACCAAATGTAACCACAAATTAACCACAAGTTAACCACATATTTCTAACCACATCTCTAACCAAACAACATATCTAACAACATCTCTAACCACACAATATATCTAACCATATCTCTAACCACACATATCTAACCACACATATCTAACCACATGATCTTCTTCTCAGCTGACTTGCCGGTTTTGCCCAAAGTGCCTCCGGAGCTCGAGGTACCTGACCTGTTCGCCTTTCCGTTCATCCTAGTTCCACTACCAGCTGAGGAGCCTTTCTTCAGGAGCTCACAGGTATACAATAGCAATGTCTCGCGGGAAGGGAGGGGCACTCAACCTTACTAGATAACACACATCTCTAGTTAGGTAACATGCATAATGTTCCCTAAATTTGGTCATCACTTATCCCTGGTTATCGCTTATCCCTTTTTTTAAATCTTGACGGTCACTAAGATTAATTTCTTTGCAAAAAATAGGGATAAGTGATGACCAGAAATGCATAAAAGATTCAGTTTTATTAAACTCAGCTTGAAGAAGCACGACCACGTACAATAAATAGCTCCTTCTCTTGGGATCGATCTTAAACAGCTTTCGCAGAAACAAGAGTCTAAGTCATCGGGGTATATTTTCTCGACAAGTTTATATAGCATAGTTTTGAGTTCTTCTGAATGCTCAAAATTCAATTATGCTGACTTCGCGTGATACACGGTCGCTTGTAGTGGGAAAACGGTAATGGAAAACAAATATACAGTAAGACGACGCGCAACCGCGGCCAATCAGGGCGCTAGTACGTGCTGAACACATGCACTATTTGCCGCGCGTTATGCAACGTGCGCATCTCATTACTGTATTTTGATTACGGTAATACGACTACAAGCAGCACTGATAGACCGAAGAGAGGGAAACAAGCACATCAAGGAACTACATATCGTGTCAATTATCCGTCACGTACAAGCTAAACCAATCTTTTGATTCTGTTATTCTAATTATGTCTTTGTGTGCAGGTATGCAGTGGCGATGGGGGACTATTTGATAGAGTTCTAGGGTATAACGAACACCGCCACCACTCACCGAGCCCCGCCCCATCCACCCATCATCGCCATGGTGACGATTCAGAACAAGAGGATCCCAAGGTAAAACAGGAGCCTATGGAAGAGGACATGAAACCCATAATAACGGAGCAACAGCAACAACTCGGGCCTACTGCAGAGGAGCAACTAGGTAAGGGCGTCTTTTCATCTAAATAATAATAGCAAAGGTGGCGGTGGCGGTCTTTTCTGTCCACTAGAAAGGGCTCTGAGCCCCGGACACCATTTTGTACAACTTGGCAAAGGGGTTCATCCCAGGGTATACGATGTGAAGCCTACAACCTCTCGTATTCCAAGAACCGTGGTGCGTGATGAAGAATCACATCCCTCACAAGGTGCCACTGTTAATCGCTATTCTGTCCTGGGTGATACCAGACTAAACAGATAAGCGAAACGGAACACCACGGTACTAAACCAGTAAAGGTTGAAAAACAATCCGTTTCGGGAGCTTAGCAAACTCCCGTACCGTATCGGCCTGCTTACTCCTGTCTCTCCTGGAACGTTATCACGGTTGGTTTCTGGCGAGAGAGGCCGATTTATCTTTTGGGGTTGGATCAGTTCCTGCGGTTTCCGGTGATGGACCAGTGGCGCGGCATCATCGGTTATGGAGGGTGCTATTAATGCCTACCTGAGAGGGGGGACCCTCTCTGTACCCTCTTAGCCATCTGAAAAGTATTCAATGAAGTCCACCAATAGCACCAGGGTTAAAGCCCCTGATATTCTTGCAGAGGCCAATGGCGCCCTTGAAGTGGTAGGCTTAAAGCCTGCGGGAGGGCCTGCTACAGATGGCTGGAGGCCCGAGCCGGAACCAGAAAACCCCTTAAAAAGTACAAAAAAATCTAGGATTTTAGGGTGTAATAGTGAGACGGTTTTTGGCACCCTAAATGTGAGGACCATACGCGAGGCTTATCGTAGAGATGTCATGGAGAGCGAGTTTGTGAGGAGCGGCCTGTGTATCCTGGGGGTGCAGGAGCACCGGATTTGTCACTCTGAGAGGGTCTGTGTGCAGAGAGGGAGAGGTTTCTCGTTTATTTCTTCATCAGCCTGGAGGTCTGGATCAGGGGCATCTTGCGGGGGTGTAGGAGTGTATGTAAATCAAGATGCGTACTCGGCAGTGAAAATGGTGAAGTCATACACTAACCGAATACTACTTGTGAGCTTCACTGGCAACCCTGCTCTCACTCTCATTTGTGTGTACGCCCCTACTGAGGGGAGTGATCCAGCGGAGGCAGAGAGTTTCCATGAGGCCCTGAGGGGAGCTATCCATGAGGTTCCAGCACAGGATGTTCTGGTTGTGTTAGGGGACCTAAACGCCCATCTGTCTAGGGAATCGCCGGACGATGGGGGTTGGTATTTTCATTCAACGTCGAATAGGAACGGGGCGCTGCTCCGTGATACTATGTTAGAATGTAATCTGGTGGCAGGTAATCATCGTTTCCAGAAAAAGCTGGCTAAGCTTCATACTTTCACCAGTGAGGGCACACTCTGCCAAAGTCAAATTGATTATATTCTGGTTCGACGGAAGTGGAAGAACTCTTTGCGAAACGTAGAGGTAGTGGACACGTTTGGTAGTGTAGGGTCTGATCATAGAGCAGTTCTCGGTTTCCTTCGCCTCAGTCTACGGAAGACTAAACGTGCTAAAGGACAGATCAAGTTCGATTATACTTGTCTCAGAGAGGAGCCTGACCTGTGTGAGAGGTACAATGTGGAGGTGAGGAATAGGTATGATGTGTTGAGAACAGATGTGGAGGATGCTTCTGGAAGGTATGGGGCATTTGTGTCGGCTGTTGGTGAAACCAATAAGCACCTACTGCCACGGAAGCGCAGACGTGCTACCGATAGCGCTATGAGTGACCTGAGAGTTCGTAGTGTAAGAGACGAGTTGTTCGAAGCTAAGAAAGCTTTGTTTCTCCATCCCACTGAGAATAATAGAGTCGAGGTTAGCGAGAGGAGAGAACTCTTAAAGGAAACGCATGCCTCAGTCACTGAAGAACTTATCTCTCAGAAGATTCGTCGGGTAGAAACTGCTAATGATGAGAGGAAAAATAAGGTGGCGTGGGACCTCATTAGAGATGTTACTGGGGACTCTAAAGGAAATGGTGGTGGCCTGGTAGAAGGTGGTAGTGCTGAGGGGAGGCTGGAGTCTTGGAGGAAACACTTTTCTGGGATACTCGGTGAACCGCCTAGTGTTCCTGATGAGGACCTTGTCATTAATACAGTATGTGAGGAGCTCCCTATATCTACATATACGTTCAGTCAGGATGAGTATACCGCAGCTAAGAGGTCCATTAAGGAGGGGAAGGCGCCTGGAGATGATGGTCTAGCACCTGAGGTCCTGAAACGGGGAGGTGTCGATGACATTGTATTAGAGTTCTTCAACGATGCACTGGAATATGGTAGTTTCCCTGAACAATGGAAGAGCCTTCTTATAGTTCCAGTTCCTAAAAAGGGGGACCTCACTAAAACTAGTAACTATAGGGGAATCTCTCTGACCTCCGTTGCTCTAAAAACTCTCAATAAGATGATCCTCAACCGCCTACTACCCCATATTGAGCATATTTTGAGGGATAACCAGAATGGATTCCGACCAGGGAGGTCTACTACCAGTCACATTCTGGCCCTCCGGCGGTTGTTGGAAGGGGTAACAGAAAGGAAATTAACTTCTGTTATCCTATTTATAGACTTTCGGCGTGCGTTTGATTCTTTGCACAGGGGTATTCTTATGCGCATTCTGAGAGCTTACGGTATTCCTGACAAATTAGTTCGGCTTATAGAATGTTCGTATGAGGACACCATGGCCCGGGTTAAAACGGAGGACGGACTCACGGAGGCTATATTAATTCTGGCTGGCGTTTTACAGGGGGACACCTTGGCTCCATATTTGTTTATTATAGCTATTGACTATGTCATGAGAGAGGCTCTGGCTGGTAGGGACGTTGGATTTACCCTCAGGAAGAGGAAGAGTAGGCGTTATCCTGAAGTGAAGATCACAGACACCGATTACGCTGATGACCTGTCACTCCTTTCGGACACAATCGAACAGGCACAGGAATTCTTAGAAAGTCTGGAAACGGCAGCGGCTGCAGTTGGTCTTCACCTGAATGAAGGGAAGACTAAGTTTATGGCTACTGGTATAGAGGAACCTTCCCTCGTTAGCTCTACGGGAAACTATCTAGAACAAGTGGACGATTTCGTTTACCTTGGTGTCCACCTTAAATCGACGGAGAAGGATTTTAACATTAGGAAGGCTAAGGCCTGGGCAGCCTGTCATAGACTCAAAGGAATATGGAAAACTGACCTGAGAAGGAGCATTAAGGTAAACCTGTTCCGTACTACAGTAGAGGCCATTCTATTGTACGGCGCTGAAACGTGGACCCTTACATCTACTATGGAGAAACAATTGGATGGCTGTTATAGTAGGATGCTACGAATGGCGCTTGGCATCAACTGGTGGGATAGGGTCTCTAATGAGGAAGTCTTCCAGAATGTCCCCAGAGTTTCTGAGACTGTGAGGACTCGTAGACTTAGGCTGGCTGGACATGTCCACAGACACGAGGAGCTAACAGCTCACCAACTGCTGTTTTGGGAACCTGATAGGGGCTCTAGAAGCCGGGGTAGACCCAAGAAAACCTATATTAACCAGCTCAGGGAGGATACTGGCTTATCTAATGATGGCGATATCAAGAGGCTAATGGAAGATCGTGTGCTGTGGCGGACCGAACTGACTGCTCGGACAATGAAGCCGCCTTAAGTCAAGTAAGTCAAGTCAATAATAGCAATAGGATGTGTCCTAATATGGCCTGTTCTCATTACGAGCAGCATGGCGGCTGTCATATTGCTTCATCTCTTCAGTTCAACTTCTGAGATCGGTTATTAGGTAACCATCACACGATATCATCTTACTCTTTATAACCTCCCCAGATGAGATGATGAAAAAGAAGCCGAGGGCAGCCTACACGGTTCGGAAGAAGTGGCGGAGGAAACGGACGGTGTTCACGGAATCTGAGCTAGCGGTTTTGGAAAGTGTGTACGCAGTCCACAAGTTTCTGAATCCGACCCTCAAGAAGAGTATACTGACTCAGGTTGATATTCCTAGTCAGGTTGTGGTCATGTGGTTCCAGAATCGAAGAGCTAAGGATCGATCATTGGGGCTACTGTAGAACTAATGACAGGTTACACTGTCCCTCGCGGCAGACCTTGCGTTATGAGACCCTAACTTTATAACCCTCGATCGGGATGGGTGTTGTTGAAAGGTGGACTATTTGATATCTTTTGTGGAACAAAAGAGAGTGTATGATTTTGTTGAGCAAATATATGTGGTACGTTGGACTGGGCATAGTGATTATTTCTATAGATTACAGGCTGCTTTATAGAGTTGGCAGCTCGTAGATATAGTGTGTTTGATTTCACTTGAAATTGAAAAATGATGATATGTTTATTTACTCTGTGGTAAATTAAATTAAACTAAACAATAAAAAGCATTTGAGTCAGTAACAAAATGACCACCCAGCCACTAACTGCCACTCTCCAGCTTCCACCCGGTACGAATGTGTTGCAGTAGTCCGTTTTACAGTGTTCCACTGAGTTAACACACCCTGTATCATTCTTCCCGCAGCTCCACGTGTCTTGCACTGGAACACATGAGAGAGGGGTTAAAGTAGAGACTATAATCCCCCCTATAATTATAGGGACTTGTACATGTTTCTGTCAATCATTCGAGAATATGGACGTGGCCGTGGAGACACATATCATAATGATGACAGTGGTACCGATACAATGAGAAAAGTTGTAGATGTAGGGACTGCATGATTCTCCGTCAGAGCTTTGGCAGATTATTCTAGTTTCTATACACTTACGGTTATCTGAACACGATGCAATGTAGTACTCCACTCCCAGGTTCTTCTTCATCAGCTTAGTGCAGTTCGACTTGCAGTCCTGGAAATACAGGCTTGCTGTGACATTGTATGTGACAAGTATAGTATGAGGGGTTGATAATATGACATTTTAAATGCTAATTTATCATAGATTAACTACAAACAGTATTATGGTCGTATGCTACTCGCTGGATGCTAGTGTTTTCGTCCCAGCAATAAATTTTGAACTCCTGCCGCTGTAATATGAATATTTGTAGTCTTTCATGGAAGACATTTTTCTAAACTTGACAAATTTTCTCCGTTCTCGTTCGTTGGATTTGGATCGAGGGAAACCACCGAACGAAATGTTTAATAAAAGGTTTTCACATGCTTCTATAGCCGCTCGTAAAGAGCGTTTATTAAACTTTTAAATTCTACTGCAATCGACTCTACTTAATTCGTTGAACTCTAAGTCTAAATCTAAATATGCTTCGAATAAATGTTAATCTCTACCATGCTACCCTACAAAGAACTATGACGGTATGGAATCTATGAAGTAGCAAGTCTCTCCCTCACCTCTTCCCACCACTATCTATCTCTTACCTAGCTCACCACCCCTCTCTCCATATATCACCCCTATCTCACCCCCTCTCTCACCACCCCTCTCTCGCCACCTCTCTCTCCATACATCACCCCCTATCTCACCCCCTCTCTCCATACATCACCCCTATCTCACCCCCTCTCTCACCACCCCTCTCTCACCACCCATCTCTCCATACATAACCCCTCTCTCACCCCCTCTCTCCATATAACACCTTCTCTCCATAGATCACCCCCATCTCATCCCCTCTCTCCATATCTCTCCCATCTCCCTCCCTATCTCCATACTTCTGTATCGGCGGTGCACACGGAAAAGTTGCTCATGGAGGGAATGTAGAGACAATTGAAACACTCCAGAGTATCATCAGGGGGAGCATTGCACTGTCCCACCACCACAATTATATCCTGCCAGTTACTGGTCACATTGGCTGACACAGTTTCACTCTCCGTGCTACTTTGGGTTATCCCATTCTTGGTGGAAACAACCTCGGTTGTGGTAGTGGTGGAGCTGATCTTCCACCACCCTGATATCTCCTCAACCGTTGTGACCGTTACCGTGGTAACCACTGTTGCACCATCTACCGTGGCAGTGCTTTTAGTTTTCTTGGTCGCCGTGGATGTTTGGTCCATGTTCTTCAAGTACCGCGTATCATTTGTGTATCCGGTTGAGCCGTAGTTACAGTTACAATTGTAGGTGCAATTCAGGCTGGGAAATGTGGGAAATGTGGTGTTAATATAACATGTGTTAACGTACCGTATTGTCAGCGACGCAGACAGTAAAGTTGCTCATTGAGGGAATGTAGAGGCAGTTGTGGCACTGAAGGCAGTCCTCACACACCACGGGAGGGGTACACACACCCCAGGCCCTTGCCCTCCCGCTCGCATCACCCGTTACATTGACCGTTACATTTACTGTCACCGTGGTGGTTACAACTCCTGTTGCTGAGGTGACCTTGACGACAGTAGTCTCGTTGGTATGGGTCTCCGTGACGGCGTCGTTGACAACCGTTGTCACGGTCAGGATGTTAGATTCGGTAGTTAGTCACACCATCCTCCTCACTCTCGTCGGTATCCGTTACCTCGCTGATCGATGTTGTATTCACACCCGTCCCCCAGACCCAGTAGCCTCCGGGGCAGTTGCACGTGCAGGTTGAGCTGTGGGGAAGGAGGGGAGGGCTACAGCTCGCCACCTTGACTGCCCCAGGCCCCTCCTTAGTGGGGCGTGTTAGGATGTGAAGAGGGATGAAGAGGCAGCCAAGGGTGCGAGCAAGAGGGCACGGGGCAAATAATGTAACCACAACTGCCTCTACAATGTGGTTAAGAGAGAAAATTTCATGTCATGTGGAACAAACTATTCCTAAATCTACAGTCAAATCTCGATTTAGGGGACTCCTCGAGGAGAGAGTTTTTCACGGTAAATCAATGACCAAGGTATTTCTAGATCCGGTAAATCGAAGTCTAACTATAAAACCAACTTACTTGATAGGGTATGCGTCCTCGTCATAGGCTGTGTAATTATACATGGTCATCTTGATCTCCTCTGTGGCTGCGAGGGCGGCAGCAACCTCAGCCGCGTCAAGTGTTGCAGTTTCCTCTGCAGTTTCATTCGACTTGTTTCGATCCTGATATGAAGGAGTGGATCAATTAGTGATCAATTAGTGATCAATTAGTGATCAATTAGTGATGATCCAGCTAAGCTACTACTTGACCAATCTGTCGGCTCTCACATCACAGTGTTGTATGGCAAGCCGCTACAACCATACATTGTTACTCAACAAGCCCTACACAGGTACTGGTAATTGAGATGGGCGGTAACTCCTAGGAACCTCTCCAGTCTCCCTGAACAACATTAGAACACCATTAGATCACCATTAGAACAACATTATAGTACACTCACACTTGAAGTAAGGGGATCACACACTAAAGTCCAACTGTTCCATTCGGTTGTATTTGGGCAAACTGAGCCATTAGGTAGAGATGCTATGTAGGTTTCCGTGCAGTCACAGTAGTTAGATGTGTTTGAAGTTGCAACTCCAGTAACGGCTCCCACACCTCCTATCGACTCTGAAAAGATGGATAGTTTTTCCCTTTCCCGAGGTAGTAGAAGAGTTCTTTTCTTCCCCAGTTTTATACAATACAGGGTACCTACTACTTGAATGCGTGTGACCTCTAATGATGGATTCATGATGTTCTACCCAATCTCGCATAAAACTAAACAAAAAATTAGACAGTAGACAGTGTTCAAGAGCTTGAATATATTTTATGCAACCAATACCATATGAGCATTTGTCCGACATCGTCTACAGTCTAAATTACTAAATTAGGATACAATATACATTCAATGACTTGTCAGGTATCTGTTTGACGTCTTTCTCACCAGTCACCTCTGTGTATGTGTTAAATTTGAACTAGTAACACGCTCGAGAGAGAGCACAATAAATGCCGCTCCAACACGGTCCTGTAACTCACGTGTAAATATGAAGGCAAGGAAGACTGCGTATAGTGCAGCTGCTGGTAGAAGATGCCGGCACCTCGGTATTTCCATGGTAACCGAGGGAGGGAGTCCTTGTATCCCTTAGTTACGGACTCTATCTGGAGTCTTGGGAGAGATTGGGGTACAGACAGTTATACAAACAGCACACAGCTCCAAAACATGTAAACTCAGTAAACCCCGATAGCTGAACTGTTTAGCTTGCGTCTGCACGCTGCGTACACACTCAGATAGAGATACCTGGGGGATAGAGAGATAGATAGAGAGAGATAAAAGTTGGAGTGGTTGAACAGAAACGACAGAGGTTAAAATGATTCGTAGTATTCGTAATATGCCTATAATATAGGCTACTTCGTATAACCATTAGACCAATTATAGTGGGTGCTAATGTTCAGTAAGAGTCGACAGATGATTCCTAAAATCGAGAGAGGGCATTGGTCGCATTGCTTCCGGTGCATCCTGGAGTTCGGGAAATCGATCCAAAATTGAGGGCAGTAAAGCTCTGTGCAGAGAGACATAAATACAGGAGGAGAGGAAAAGCTCTCAGCGGAAGGAGAGGTCATGAGAGAGAAAGGGGGGAGAAAAAAAGAGCTATTCTGTTCTGTGCTACTCGATTATCATCAGATTTGAGTTTGTCTGGCCGCTGCAGCAGCTGTATTTTAGTATTGAAGCACTGCCCTATCAAACAGGTGCACTTCAGAGCTGTTTCCGGCAATTTCCCCATTGTTAGATCTCGGCCTGACAACGGAACATCTAGAAATCATTCTTCTCTCTCTTTCCCATTCCCCCGGCCCTATCTCTATGTCTCTCTTCCCCAGCCCTAGCTCTCTCTCTATGTCTCTCTTCCCCATGTCCCCCTCTCTCTCTGTATGTCTCTCTTCCCCATGTCCCCCTCTCTCTGTGTCTCTTCTCCTAACTCTTGGCCGTCGACCATCATGGTCATTATGTGTGTAATGGGCCGGATTCTGGAGGGTAAATAGATGATCACTGCTTCCGCTGAAACCCCCTAAACCTCTCTCTCTCTCTCTCTCTCTCTCTCTCTCTCTCTCTCTCTCTCTCTCTCTCTCTCTCTCTCTCTCTCTCTCTCTCTCTTTCTCTCTCTCTCTCTCTCTCCCTCTCTCTCTCTTTCGTTTAGTTTCCTTTGTTCGTAGCAAATCCATGACTTTTTCATTGCTTTAATTCTCTGAAACAGTTTATTCTTCAGTTTATTCTTCAGCCCAGTCATGATGTCAGCTCCCCTCCTCCTACTCCTCCTCTCTGGATCCCTTGTAGGAGGATACTACACCAGTTGTGACAACGATACAACCTCAATCGGAGCCCGGATCGATGCCCTATTCCGTGAAGCCATCAATTTTGAGGTTGTCGAAGATTTGTACGCGAACCGGAGCCGTGTCTTCCAAGTTAACCATACAGAGCTCGTGGACTTCATAGCCAATACAACGGAACAAGAGTTCATGGAGGCCAGTAGGGCTATCCGGCACATCAGGGACTCTGCCCGGGAGTCATACGAAGAGCATGAGTGGAGTGCTGGCATTAACAACTCATTTTGGGATGGCTTCACCTCTCCAATCCAATCAACCGATGGCACCTTCCTTGCTATGAACTGGAGCGAGAGGTACAATGATAATGTGAGCATGTCCGAGAGTGCTATTATCCTGCCTATCAATGTGTTTAGTAACTGGACTGACGTCAAGAACACTATCCAATGGACCAAGAAACTGAACGAAGCATTCGTTGAGAATTATCTACAGAGACCGGAGAATATATACTGGCAGTACATTGGAACCCCTCAGGGTGCCCTCAGGAGTTTCCCTGCTGCCTTCATTCAGGAGAAAGAGAAGGACACTTTTGATGTGAGGCAGAGGCCATGGTACAATGAAGGAATCGGGTGTCCTAAAGATGTTGTGATGCTGATTGATACAAGTGGAAGTTTAGAGGGGTTCCCATCGAAACTGCTCAAGACGACTGCTAAAAAACTAATTGAGCTGATCCTCACAGATTCTGATTTTGTCACAGCTATCTCTGTGGGACCGCAAGGTAAAGTGCCTCTTTCCCTTTACTACTTTTCTACATAACAGTATTTTATAATGTTCGAGAATGATGATCTGCAGTTACTGCAGATAAACTACTGTAGTTTATGGGATTAGCAGATTTATAGAGAATTCAATTTTATGCATGTTTAGAGGTTATGGGATTAGAGAATCTATACCTGTAGCTACACATCCCCACCCCCTCGTATGAAATAAACCCATTTTCAGCCCGATATTTCGTGTGTAACGGACTACTCCAGAGGGCAGAAGCGAGTGTGAAGGTCAGACTGGAGGAAGCCATCATGAGTTACCACCCCGCTGGGGTTAGCAACTGGACAGATGGGATCGATAAAGCCTTCCAGACATTTTACAACTCAGAGAAAGCAAATCTTACTTCTCGGTACGACTGCTTCTACAGAATTGTGATCATATACTAGTACTTCAGCTACATAGATCTGAATCAGACTGAATCTCAAGACCATAAATATACCCCAAGAGATGTATTGACATGTCTGGTTAACTGGTATATTTTTCTTGTCTCGCAGATGCATCAAGATCATCATAATCTTCAGCGATGAAACGAGCCAAAACCTCCATGTTAGTACCATTTAGACAGCATGATATATCTGCTACATGTCAGCCATCGATTAGACAGCTGTGCTGGTAACCATTTAGATAGTTACTAGGTACTACCTAGCTTAACTTTCATATACATGAAGTTTATTGTTCTTCTAGTTCCTACAATCCTACGAACAAATCACATTTAATTCCGCGGTATAAGCTACGACCTCGTCATTTCTGGGCACTCATTCCACATTCGTTCCCATACTTTTAATCACACCTGTCCGCTGTCCCCCTTTCCCCCTTCGAGACAGCTTTCTAATAGAATACTGTCCAAAATTGTATTTGTCAAATATCTATCGGGGAGCTGCGAGGGCCAGAAGAGAGAGGGATAGAGAACCACTCATCATCACTTAATTAAGAGGGGTGACAAAAAAGGAACCCATTCCCAAGCTGATCATGCTATATCAGGAGATGATAGAATCTCACGATCCAAGCGGAATGACGAGGGTTTACGTATTCTCCTTTCGCCGAAATGAAGGTCTCTTTCCTGATAAGTTGACCAGCCTGCCCTGCCAACACGATGGGCTCTACAACAAGATCCTGTACTTTGGGCAAATTGAGGATTCCCTACAGACCATCGTTCAGGTAACACCCCCAGAATCAGCCAGACCAATCCTTCCTGATAATATCTCGTTATAGGTTCCCATGAAAAATCTTTTTGGTAGAAATTTAAAGTCTCAACTCCCACCTAGTCGGAGAACGAACACTTGAACAATGTTGATGTAGCTGAGACGTGGAGTAATGTCTACAAGGACATTAACGGGTTCGGATTCGTTGTCACGGTTACCCTACCACTGGTAGTGAGCACTTCACTGAGCGAAAAACTCTCCACTGGAGTGGATAGGGAGAACAGTGTGTCCTTCCTTGGTAAGAGGGAAATACTGGTTCCTGATTGGCTGATAACCAGTCACGTGACCTAAATAACGAGTTATGATTGGTTGTTTACTTGTTTCAGTCGGTTCCTTGGTAAGAGTACAATATGTTGTTTCTCAACAAAATATGGAATGGGATGTTTTTTTATCGTGTGATGTTTTTAGTTTTAATCGTCGGAGATCGTGGTTACTTATTTTAAATCAAGAGAGACCCGTGATCACAGTTCAACTCTTTAACTCAAAAACAACCTACCCCCGCTCAGATAGTTACCCAATCAATCCTTTAGGTGTGGTGGGGCTGGATTTCAAGACAATGTACATCGTCCGGAAAGCAGCGAGTGTCCTGCCTCCTAGTGCCGGGGTTATCCTACTGAATAACAAGGGGTACCCCATCCATCACAATCTTATGGATAGGTTCAAAGGCCGTGATGTCACTACTAAACTACAGGACTTTTACTTCATCGAGGAGTATCAACATGTATGTAGCAGAGAATAGGTAGAGAGTGAATTGTTCAAATCGCAGGAAGAGAGGGAGAGAGAGACTCAATCAAGGATGTAAAAGAGGAGGATCTAGAATTTTCGAGTTTGACTGAGTCCTTTCCTCAGTCCACCAAAGTCCATAACTTTAAAGTAAGAGTGGCGTGCCGTGTTTTCTCACAAAACTTAGTGGATGAACGGGGAGTACCACCAGGACCATTGGTACGGTATCGAAAATTTCCAATTCTGTCTCGTTCATTAGTTATGACGTAATATGTTCATTAGGGTAGACCGGGGTAATTTGGACGGTTTTGGCATTCAATTGGTATTTCAAGAGCCATTAATTTACTTAATCAATTAGTTAGCTACTCAATTTGTGCAACTGAACCTTTATCTTGAGCCTCGGAACAAATTTGAATCGAAAACATAACTTTTAGATAGCTAATTAACCTTGTTAATGAAGGTAAGTCGGAATATTTTTGATCGCGAGACACGGGGCAATTTGGACTAGTGGCTTCTAGACCAATCACAATGCGCGCATTCAATCACGTGACCGCGACACACCACATTGCCCCAGCTGTAAATCTGCGATGTAAATCAGACCGAGGTTGGGGCTATTTGGACAAACTTAGATTGTAGCCACAGTTTTTGAGATATCGATTTCAAACTTTTCAGTCATCTAGTAATTTAGTATCCCGTGCTATTCCTTTTTTCAAAATTAGTTAATTAAGTAGTAATTAGCCTAATTAACCAAAAAATTAAGTGTTCATCAGATCTATATCTATAGGGTGCATTTTCGAAAGCTCAGGATTAGCCTAGTCGATTATAAAATGATTTAATCTAATCCCAAATAGGGTTTTTGAGAAAATCGACATCAAAGATCAAAAAACCACAAATAAAGCTACGGTTTTCAAAGGAATGCTGTTTGTGTTTTCAGGTGCTTACAAGGCCAGAAATTACTATTAATTAATCATGTTAGTGGCCGATTCCCACTCAATGCAATTCCCTGGGGTTACTATAGCAACGGAGTTTGTTACCATAGTAACCGGCGAATTTGCATTAATGTACTATTTTCTTGCTCCGAATTCACCCATTACATCCGTATTATTAGACTATCGATTATTTAAACATGATGGTGAGTCACAATGAGACATCAGACTACCTTCAGTTACCAGCCAGTCAGGGGCTTTGGTTATCAAATGTATGCCTATTGCTCTAAGTTAGCCTGTAATTTATCCCTTTATTCAGTTTAAATATCAGCTGCATATGGATGATTATCATGATAATACACTACTTTTGGTCATCAAAGCACCAGTCCTAGATATTCTGGAGCACCCTATGAAGTTGGTTTGTCGAATGCCACACCATGGATTGACTTGTTACCTTGGCATCCAGAGAATTGGTTGTAAAATGCGCCTTTTTTCTATTTTTTTGGTCTATTTACTCAGTTTTAGCCATCTATATTGATTGAATAGGATAATTATGAAAGCAGGTTGTCTATGGTTACCATAGAAACGAGTATAATGGCGCCATGAGGCCAATTTTTTTTAACCAATTTACCCCTTGGGGCAATTTGGTCTAGTCCAAATTGCCCCACGGGGCAATCTGGATTATGACCGAATTGCCCCCGATTTTTTCGTCCGAATTGCCCCAAATTGTCCGAATTGCCCCGCTTCATTAAAATGCCAATTAGCTAATTAAATCGAAAGCTAATGTCATTTTGATGATGAAACTGAATAGAAAATTATCATATTGTGAAATTCTGACCCTTAATTTAACTAATTATCATAATTAAGTTTACCGAAATAAAGTTTAACTTTAAAGTCGTCATTTTTCGTTATTTCACACTAAACACCACAATTTAAAAGTCCCATATAAATCACTAGTCCACATTGCCCCGTCCTGTGACCACATTGCCCCACCGTCCAAATTACCCCGGTCTACCCTATTTCAACTTTCATAAAATTGCTTTTCAGAAAAATCTGTGCATTGTGCATTGAAATGGATGCTTGCATCGTGTTCAGCGTCAAAAAATAGCCGGGGTACCAAATTTTGGTGTCTCTACCTTGTCTGTAACGCGAGATATCGACAATTATCAAAAACGACCAAAAATGGGAGAAAGAGAGTGTGTTATCTTTGGGTGCTAACTGCTAGTTGTTTGTGCGCGCCACCCAACTGTAAGGGACCAACTTACAAAAAAGTACCCGGGTTAGTTAACCATAAGTACTCGGGTTAGTTAACCATAAGTACTACAATCTCTCTTTCTCTCTCTTTGGTCGTTTTTGATATTTGTCAATATCTCGCGTCACAGACAAGGTAGAGACACCAAAATTTGATACCCCGGCTATTTTTTGACGCTGAACACGATGCAATCATCCATTTCAATCCAAAATGCACAGATTTTTCTGTAGAGCAATTTTATGAAAGTGGAAATAATGAACATATTACGTCATAACTAATGAACGAGACAGAATTGGAAATTTTCGACAATGGTCCTGGTGGTACTCCCCGTTCATCCACTAAGTTTTGTGAGAAAAAACGGCGCGCCACTCTTACTTTAAATGGTTCATTGCAGGATTTGATGGAAATTGAAGTAGCACTGATGGAGCGATCTAAAGTAATGTTAAAAACTCGGGGAGACTTCTACGTCATCGGACAGAGACGAGGAACTGCCCGGGTTCAGGTAACTGGTAACCATGGTTACAGGTAACTATTAGTTACCATGCCATGGTAACTAATAGTTACCTGCGTATTTTCCACGTTTCCAGTCACGGTTTCAGTGAAAACCATGACGTATCAAATCCGCACCAGCCGCTCTTTGACTTTAGATAGAGCTGTCACCGTCAACAATGAACCAGCCATTTCCAAGAACTCTCCCCTTCAGGATCTGTATTATGAGACGAGTCATGTTCCGGGGACTCCGTTTAGTGTTGCCATAGTGAACACTGAGTATCCAATCAAGTACCACATCCTAAAGTCATATACAATATCCATGGAACGAGTGAGGCACATTCTTAGACAGTGGAAGGGCCGGATCCTTCATAGGTATTAATAATGTTCAAATATTGACCAATCAGAGCGCTAGATTGAGTTCAAAGTGACGTCATAAGCAATGCTGAACCAATCAGATCTCGCATCTTTTTGACCTGTCTAGCAGTGTCAATGTCTCAGATCGGTTCCGCTAGACAGTTCTTGACAGATAACCAAAAACAGAGATCAACCCAATATAAATTTTACCCCTCCCCATTTCATTTGACAGGTTTAAGTACTACGCGTGTAAAGACCTAGCAAGGATCCTGGAAGACCGATCTGTTTCACACTACGAATTGAACTCCTGGGACTTTTGTAACCACCGCATTTATTCAGTTTTAACGGACATCATCATGAGTCAGGAGTATCGGAAACTGACCTGGCGACCACGATCCCTCTTTAAAACCCCGGAGAACATTCCCCTGATCACCCATTATGCCATCACATCAAATAGCATTGCATTTTACAGTGCTGCAAACTACCTCCAAACCGATTTCTTCTCCATTGAAAACGTGAGACCGTATGTGGGAGTGTTCAAGAACCCCCATGTCAGGTACTATGTAGACCTGCCCCTCTGGAGACCGTCCCTCAAACGGGAGACGGTTAACATAACCCGTCGACTCACCCTGGCCGGGTCTATGGTCATGGCAGTGGGATTTGAGTTGGATTTGGCAGTTTTCCAGCGCTGGGTCTACCTTGGAGTCACAGAGCCCAAACATGAGACTCTTCTGGTGAACGAAAATGCTTTTCTAGTGAGCTATCTTCCTCACCCGGGTATACCCATTCGGAGGTTTTTGGGTCGACACCACCCCTTCCTGCTGCGAGAGATGGTAAAAATGGGGATATTCAAGACTGTCAATCATATCGAGTGTATTGATGTATGCCAGGCACCTAACCGAGACCTAGCACACTCCTTTTTTGGGTATACCCTCAACACTGGATCAAGAGAACTCCATCATGAGAGTAGCAGTTCTCAGAACAAAATGACCTTGTGGACCATACTCGTGCATATCCTCCGATCTCTCATGCTAACCCTCCTAACCACTCTCCCCACCATGGCCCAAGAAGTGGAAGATGCCAGTTTATCTGAGGTGTACAAAGAGCGGGCTTATTTCAGTGGTAACAAACCAGAGGACATTAGAACGGTTGAATGCTGTCAAGAGTTCACCCATTTTGAGCGTGATTACACGTTTGATTTCCACTGTCAACCCCGGCTCCTGGTCAGCAAGTGTAGGAGTGGGTGTGAGACGGAGTATTTGATTGAGGAGGTGATGGGGACCAATCTAGTTTTGGTGGTTCACCGTACCCCAAGGTGTCACTGCAGTGAGGTTGAGGAGGTTCGAATTGGACAGGGAAGGAAGAGGTTTGTGCACTCGCCATGCTACAATGATTCCCACTCTCACGCCTTTATTCCCTCCAAGACGTGTGTAATGAGTAGGAAGAACAAGACAGAGGTCGAGGATTCGTGTAGTGGAAGGAGGAGCGGTGCAATGAGAGGGGACTTGACAATGTTATGGACCATTATAATAGTTGCAGTTGTGGGGATATGATGAGAACGGTGACAATGTCTAAAATCTGAATTTTGAATTTGATTGTTGTTAACATCTCCAAATAGCGAATAGTATTTACTTTTAGTGAATCAAGGTCAAATGAAACATGCTCAACGTGCAGCACATGTTGCATCTCTATTTGCGCATGACAGCATAGCATATGAGATGAGGTGTATAACATGTCACGGGCTACCAATCAATCTTTCATCTTTTCACCGAGTTTGCATCCCTTCCTCTCTCTCTCTCTTTCTCTCTCTCATTCTCAGATACTCACTCACTCACTATAATCTCTAAGCCTCTCCCACTCGTCTCTCTATTAACTCCATCACAGTCGACCACTCAGACCGTGCTTGCAAAGCTCAATTGCAATACATTGTCCGGTTTAACTATCTCCATGACAAAAATCATGCTCTCTCTCCTTTTCCTCCCTCTTCTCTCTCTCTTCTGCTCCTTCTCTCTCCAAGTAAATGGCAAACGAGGTCTCGTGATAGCACGTATAACTGCACGTGACTCCCTGGATCACGTGTTGCAGAACAGATAAAGGTGCGGAATCTCCCAACATCACATTTCTACGGTTTGACCAACAGCGTGTGGCCCACCAGAGATCCTCCTCTATCAAGATCTGATCAGATCAGGGATCTGATAATTTTTGTGGTACTGCCAATCTTTCACAACCGAGTACTGGTTTTTAGTTTTTGTGTTCTTCTACAGGAGATACTTAGTTTAAATTTACACAGTTCCTGCTTGTGAAAATCGTTTAAACATAATTGCAGAGAGAAGAGTGCTCCCCTGGCAACCGTAACGCTCACTTCTCAGTTTGCCATCTCGTTTTAGTTACTCTATCAGTATCTCAACTAGACACCCGGTATATTGCTAGACCATGGCTGAAGGCGTAGCGAGGCCAATGATCGCGGCAGTGGAGCGCGGCCCCGGTGCTGGCAAGTACCAGCCCAACATGGCTCCCACGTGGAAAAAGGCATCTGCGTACAGCTTTGGGGATCGGCCCAAGTTTGATATCTCTAAGATTGATGATAGCCCTGGCCCTAAATACGCTGTCGATGAGACGCTGACTACCAAGGGAGCGGTGAGGAACCCCAAGTTTAGTCTCTCTGGACGACATAAGGATGCTATCCCCTTCAACACTCCTGGACCCGGCTCCTACCAGGTACTACAGCAAGGCCCTGATGGCTCTCCTATTGCCCAAGTTCTCTCTACTATTTCACCATAAATCAACTTCCCTCGTTCATCCCCATCACACTATGCGACTTCATGAAACACACATCACCTCTCAACATTCCATCCTCTCTCAGATTGAGAAGTGTGCTGTTCCCGGAGAGAGGAGGTCAAGTGCCTTTGTTATGGGAATGAGGACAAGGTACAAGAAGCACGACCAGACACCCGCACCCAGCCAATACTCTCTACCCGCCACTCTTGGATCCAAGGTAGGGTTATTTCAAACAAGCGTGGCCAAGTGCACCTTCATCAAACAAATGAACATTTTGGCAAGATATAAGAATGTTGATCAGATCACCTCGTCCCATTCCTAGCTTCCACATACTGTTTTCCACATAACAACTCACCCCCTCCTCCTAGTTGACGACAAGCAACATGAAGGGAAGCCGAGCATTCGGATTCAACTCCAAGCCCAAGAAGGGAGGTTATGACGAGGATCTGGGAAAGACCCCCGGACCCAGCAACTACGCTCTCCATGACGATAACAAGACAAGGAAGAAGCAGCCCCATATGAGTATCAGTAGCAGGACGTATATTCCTGGTGACCCGACACAGAAACCAGGACCTGGAGCACACAGCCCCGAGAAGGTAAGGGAGATGGGGGTTTTGTTTTAAACAAACATGATCGGATAGGTATTAGGTATATGCACTGCTCTAACTTCGAGAATTTTAGAACACCTAACGAGGAAGGAAGAGGACAACCAAAACCCTTAAAATCCAGACCATACCATAATTAACCCACTCTCTTACTTTTCAGGTTGTCATCCACAAACCTAAGGGACCTGCATTCGCCATCGGAACCAAGCACTCCGACTTCACAACTCCTCTTATTGTGGACGCTTAAAGGTAACCCGACTGTTATAGGGATCTAGAATCCATACCTACTCACAGCTCTTGCAAGGATGTACCTAGTGTAGATTTTCTTTTTACCAAAACATCTACTGAGTAGAATATACAATATACCCTGCTGAATAGAAACTAGAAACTCGACAGACATTTAACAGCCTGACGTCAATCGTCAGAGAAACAGTACCTAATGTTCTAATCAATCTCTTTCTCTCTTCAACAGGAACTGCTAGGAAGGAACCCATCTGAAGGAACTACGGAAATTCATTAGGAGACACAGCCCCATGAAACACGAGAAACACGTAAAGGGACACTTGAGAAACACTTTTTGTAATTTGTATACAGCTGTTTATACACTCTTTGTATACTGCTGATACATTGTAGTAGCTTTATATCAGATTTTAAGAAATCCTGTTTTTACAAAGACCACGCCTAGTTCCCTGCTGGCAGTTCAGCTAAACATATATCTCCCTCTGATCCCTCTCTCAAGACTCAATCATTCAATATATCTATCTCTGCACTCAGAAGTCTTCTCTCTTGGAAAAACCAGTGTGTGTGAGGGTGCATGTTGAGTGATATTGCCGGAGTTCGCTGCTGCAGAACAACTTTGAATGCTGACACAGTGAGCTTTCTTCACATGCGCGTCCCCGCCGCGCACACACGGCTCCATCCCCAATCTACCCTGCTGCAGCTGCCCAAAATCGGCCTATCCCCTTGTTTTGTTCAAACCGCGGGGAGGGAGGGTCGAACAAGGCAACTATCCCCCTGCAACACCTGCAGCTGTTGAATGTAACACAGGGAAATAGGATGAGACTTCCCACCACACTCAAATCTTAGAAATAAAATGGGACGGAATTTGGGGGTTCTCAACTGTGACTAGCAAATAACATCAATACAAACTCGTAACACACACACACACACACCTTTACCTTTGTATAAAAGTTTGTGTAGAACATATCTCTCGTTAAAAACGTAGCCTAGATGATATAATATACACATATTATATGTCTCTAACTTACTTTATATATAGGTGGTTAATTATACAAATTAGTCAAATATTATGTAACAGTGTATCATGTAATATGTCATCATATGCAATGTTACTATCTTACGACTCCCAAACCGGCTGGCAACTATTTATTGCCAATGAAAATGACTCGATCACTCTCGCTCTCTAATGTCTCTCTCTTTCTCCATATTTTACACTGAGTCCTAATGAATAATATTTACAAATCCTATCTTTCATCACCTACCCTCTCTTTCTCCCATCTCTCTCCCATCCCTCTCTTTCTCCCATCTCTACTTGGTGTAAGTTTCTACGGCAGACTTAGCGAGGTTTCCCAAAATCATTTTATCTTCCTCTTCCTCCTCTTCAAAATCATCTTCATAATCATACCCCTTGTTATATTCTTCGTCTGCAATCAGATCATCGTATTCCCTGGCTGCGTACTTTTCCCAGTCCGTCATGGGGGTCTCTCCCTCCTGTGGGTGGTTTAGAGTGGTTAGTGGGGGGTCTCTCCCTCCTGTGGGTGGTTAAGAGCGGTTAGTGGTTGGTTTAGAGTGGGTATCTTTCCCTCCTGTGGGTGCTTTAAACTTTAGTTAGGTGTGGAAAGTTGGGCATGGAGAGTGGTTGTTCGAAGTGGGCTTATTGGGGATGGAGTCGGGATAGTGGGGTAGTGGAGAGAAAGATAAATGTCATTGCAGTACAGTGCAATTGTGTTATGTTGGCATAAGGTGTTGCAGCTATACAGGGTGTTCAAGATCAGTGGTGATTTTGTTTTTTTTGTAATTGCGGCTGAGTGTGTTATCCTAGTATGCGTAGGTCGACTCCCCTAAATCTGTGACAGATTGTATACCGTGCATTACAGGCCTAATTTGCCTGCCTTTAACTGATGTGCATTCAATCAGAAAGGCAAGGTATGGCCGGGTCAAGTCTGACAGCAGTCAACCATAACTATCTAAACAAGTGCAAAGTTAGTGACATGACAGACAAGAGCCACTCTAACAATCCAGTTCAAAAAACCCGTACGCACCGTACTTTACGCGGTATACCCAATCAACTCGGGGCTAGGCAATTTATTCCTATCACTGACAGGAATGCCTTCAGTATAGTAGTCACTAACTTTTGAACGTTGAAATATGCGACACCTTTAGATCTAGTGAAAGGTAGTGTTGCTGAAGGAAGGTCAAATGTTCGTGATCAAGCATGGAATTGTTCGTGTGTGTGCGACGGTAGTGATAGCCGTGAGGTGTTTGCGGTATGGTAGCGAGAAATGATAGGTCAGGGTAGGTAAAAATAGGAATGGGAGAAATCGGTAGAGATGAAAGATAGCAGCTATTTTAGAAGTAACTCTGCTCCATCGGGTAAGTGATAGACAAGAAGAGAAGGAAGAAGATGAGAGAGAGACTCGCAGACTGAGAAGATGCGAGAGAGAGACGGAGAGGAGAGAGGACAGAGGGAAGAAAAGTAGTCTGGAAGACTACGGGTTCCAAAAAATTTTCCCTTTACATTCAAAGTATTACAGACCCTGAACGTTCCCGAATAGATAACCCTGGGATTTAAACGAGGGGGTACATCCTTGAGATGTGAAAAAATGTAACCCGTTGGCCCCCCCGGGGGTTTCTCATTGGGGGGTTAGAGGTTTGGTGGAAGGGGGTTAGCCCCCGGGTTTAATTAGTTAGGGTGGAAAGTGATGGAGTTGGGTTTCGGGGGTTCTACATAGTGGGTGTGGTGCAATATGTTTGCATGGGCTGTGCTTGGTATGTTCAGCATAAGGTTTGAGTAGACTGAGATTGATATCTCATGTAGATTGTGTGAAGTTTGAATGCGGGTTCAAGATGTGTGAATTAGCTAGCGGCTAGTTATGTAACATATGCGGCAGGAGGTGGTGATATATATATGTGTATGCGGTAGGTGTGGTCTGTATAATAATTGTGACAAGATTTATCAAAATAGGCATTACAGAGCCTAATTTAGGTTTGTATAGCTGAAGGTGTGATGTGTCCAAAATAAATGAATCGGGAAATATTGCACCCCATCAATCAACAGATTCAATAATCCAACCAGCTAACTAATCTAAACAAGGCCACAAGATTCAGTGACACTAGAACCAAACAAGAGGCCAAAACATCTAAACAAGTCCACAAGATCCAAAGAAGACCCCACCGGCCACCGTGATACATTTACAGGGGGTATAATTTATAATTACGGGGGGTGGGGGAGATTATAATTACCTTATTACTGAAGGGATCCCTCATCTCGTGATCCAAGAATTTCTGGATATTTAGGAAGATATTGAAAAACTGGGAGGGCTGTTTGCACTTTTTGACATCAGACAGGGTTATCTTGATTTCATCCTTGGGCCGTACCAGATCAAGAGCCTGGCAGATACAATCAAGAATGGAGCACTCTTCAACACCCAGTAGTCGCATCTTCTCTAGTTGGGCCTGGGGAGAGAAGGGAGTTAGAATTTCTGGGAGAGAGAGAATACCCTAGATATACACGCAGAACATATGGCTATTACTACCACTATTTGGTCTTGTTTTGCTAAATTTCCCCTAATTGGATACAGGAAGAGAATTTTCTATCTTTCTATTCTCTATCTTTCTATCTCTCTATCTTTCTATTCTATCTTTATGTTCTCTATCTTTCTATTCTCTATCTTTCTGTGTTTTATTTTCTCTCTGTCTGTCAGTCTGCACACACAAGACAGAGATGAATGTTTTGGCTAATTTAATCCCCTGTAGAAGGAATGGAACACAGAGAAAAGTTGGACGTTAGGTCATGGTAAATGATAGCTTTAGGAACCGGAGAAGACCTAACTCCGTAAGGAATACTATGTACTATATAAAAACGCTGAACTTATCTCAAATTCCACCAGATGGAAAATATTACCCCGTACATACAGAATAAAGATTGTTAGTGATGTTGCATGCATGCAATGTATCCCGCACATTTTGTATCCCCTCCCCCGACCACCGTGTATATCGAACTTGTCATGTTCTAAGTTCTATCCCTTATTTTACGTGGCGTGGCGAGAGAGGGTCCAGCACGGCAATTTACCTGATAAAAGTATTCCAGTTCGTACAGTGAGATGTACCCATCACCATCTAGATCCATCACCCTGAACCAATATTCAATTGCAGTGGGGTGGGCCTTGTCTTCCTCAGCCAGCAGAAACCGGATGAAGTCAGAATATGTGAGGATATCAGTTGTTTTTTGTGTCACCTGGAGGAACAAATCAGAATCAGACATTAAGGCCAGAGGGGGGGGGTCGGGGGGTCTAAAAAGTCACTTTCGGGGTTTGGTCCGGCTCGAAGAGCCGGACCAGATGAAATAGTTGGAATCGTTTTAGCGCGCACCGTTAAGGAGAAAATTGAGGTTAACTTTTCGCCCAAAATGAATGTAAACCTCAAAAAAGCTTGTATTTATGTCACCTACACAGATGAAAATGGTACCAATCGATAAATCTTATCGAGGAGACCAAGTATTCAAAGTTTCAGAGGTCTAAACAATATAGTTGTTCAGATATTTGAGGTTAACATATCTCCCAAAAAACAACCTTTTGTTCGATAACTTTAGGTCCACAATTTCACTTTATGCTCCACTTCCTGAAGAGACGGCTAGGACCTGGGCCTTGAAACTTGGCAGTTATGATCCTGAGATGGTGAACTAAAAATCTGGTGTAGCGATTTTTGATTTAGGCCCTAGTTCCTGAAATATTGAGGTTAACGTTTCAAAAATCAAGCTTTTTAAAATGTTAACCTCAATATTTCAGGAACTAGGGCCTAAATCAAAAATCGCTACACCAGATTTTTAGTTCACCATCTCAGGATCATAACTGCCAAGTTTCAAGGCCCAGGTCCTAGCCGTCTCTTCAGGAAGTGGAGCATAAAGTGAAATTGTGGACCTAAAGTTATCGAACAAAAGGTTGTTTTTTGGGAGATATGTTAACCTCAAATATCTGAACAACTATATTGTTTAGACCTCTGAAACTTTGAATACTTGGTCTCCTCGATAAGATTTATCGATTGGTACCATTTTCATCTGTGTAGGTGACATAAATACAAGCTTTTTTGAGGTTTACATTCATTTTGGGCGAAAAGTTAACCTCAAAAAACAGGGCCTCCTGATACACTTGGTGCGCAGCTACCCAATCCAAAACTTTTCTACCACCGAGTTACATCACATATGTAAACCCCAGAAAAGTGCATTTTTTGACCCTCGGACCCCCCCTCTGGCCTTAATTGGACAATTAATTTTAATTGTAGTGGAAGTCAAATCTAACCACTATAAAACAAACCACAAACATACCGTGCCCTGGAAGAGCCGTTCAATAGCACGAGGATTGACCGTCCCATCAGCATGTTTCTTCATATCCTCCAGCGATACCTCCAAGTTATGGTCAATATCAATTTCCCAAAACTTGCAGTAGATAACGTAAAAGTGCTCATAGGAAAAGTAATCAGACACCTGGAAGAGGGGAGGGAGGGTTGATAGGCAAATTGTCTGTCACACACAACACACAACATTTGGCACACACACACACAGACACACACACTTGCAAGTCTACTACCGGCTGGCTACCAAACTGCAGTCTTAGTAGCTCTGTACAGTTGTAGGGAAGGAAAACTGATATATATGTACAAGCAAAAGCTGCACCCTTTTTGTGGTAACTATAGTCTATACATCATATTGTATGATGTCTGTATGCTGACTCTTCTCGGTAAAAGATGCTCAGTTCCTCTCACTCTATCTATCCATTACCCTCACAGAGCGCGCTCACTCTGAGATGGATCTATCCATTACCTTCACAGAGCGAGCTCAAACCACTCAGGGACGCTCGTGCGCATTGTGCTGACACTTATAAAAACACTTGTAAAAAGCGTTGTGAAATAAAAGCGTTATGAAATATAATGTGAGCCACACTATCAGCCCTTACCTGATTTATATCTGGTTCATCTTCTAGTACTGCCATCGTCTTCAGGAATGAACCCTCCCTCAGGTCCCCCCGTCCGATCTGAAGTCTCCAGGACCGGCTTGTGGAGTAGAATATCCTAGCTGTTACTGTCTCTATGTACCTGGGGTGAAGGATCAGAGCGGGAGAGTTAGAAAGTCACTGTGTAAAGTGGGGAGAAGAACTCTAGAGTTTCTATCTTTCATTAGTTTATTAGTATGATTGATATTTTCCAATACTGATATTAGAAACAAATCGTTCATGATTCAGGGACTTGTAAATGTATTCTCACCTAGCATGAAACTCGGGTGCGTCATCAAGGAAGGTCATGCCCGGGTGAGTGTCAATAACATCCTGTATCAAATTCTTGAAATCACCCTCCACTAAATAATCCCGTTCTCCCTTGGATAACAGCCGTACAAACTGGGACGCTTCATCGTGACAACGCGACTTTAGGTCATCCCAAACCTACGTAAAAATTGTTTTGTTCAGGGAGGTTCGAACAAGGCAATGTGAAAAGAGGGGGGTTGGAAACCTGATAACCTGTTTTTATCTTTAGGAATGTATGAAAACCTAATCACGTGACGTCACAAAAGAGTGTGTAGGACACACTGTGCACTGTACCTTAGTGAACTGCTCTAGAGAACATGTATCCGTTGTAGAACACGCCTCAAAGAAGGGACATTTCCAATACAGAGGAAAACCAACTGCTTTAGTAACCGACCCAAAATCCTTTTTCTGGATACAGCCATTAGGACACTCCGCAAACAACCCTTTCACTTTCTCCAAAACGGAGGTGTTTGCACTGGCATTCGGTGACTCTGGTTGAGATGAGGTGGGTTTACCGAACGGGAAGTAGAAGGGTGGTATTTCCTCCTTTGGGGCTGCTGCGGTGGTGGTTGTTGAGGGTTGTCTGGTGAGGGTACTGTGCGCTGGTGAGGGGGTACGGGCTGCAGCAGCCGCTGAGGCAGCAGACCGGCGAAGGGATTTTTGGGATGCTGATGATGAAACTCGGGGACTACCTGAAACAAAGAGAAAAATTAATTTCACAGTGTATATTGAAGTTCTCGAGTTGGAACAATGAATAGAAGCCAGATGTAACAAAATGATAAGAGTATTACTTACTACGTGGGGATGAAACAGGGTGTTTATGGTGAGGTGGGGAGAGGGATCTGGAGAGGTGGGCCCTGTTAGTGGGGACTATCTCTGGGACCTTCCCCTTAAGAATGAGGGAGAGGTCCGAGTTGAGCTGATCGAGGACCTTGTCATCGGATAGCCACTGGAGAATCAACTCGTTTATCTTAACCTGCACAGGGAGATCCAGAAGTGAGGGGGTGTTGGTCTAGAGAGTGATATGAAGAGGGAGGAGAGGGAGGGGGAGTGAAAGAAGGGGAGAGAGAGAGGGAGGAGATAAAGATGTTGGTCTCGTTACAATGAAATTACATATTCTAAACCCCTGTAATAGCCTAATTACCATACAAACCAAACACTTGGGTGATTACAGTCCCAATCAGTGTGTTATGTAACCAAATCCCAGTATTTTTCTATGGTTACCATGGTAACCCATGTTAATTGTAACCATGGTTACCTTGACATCTGGAATAACGGTAACCATTTTCTTCTCATCATGTCACACCCAGCACTACATTGTCTTCTTCAGCATCGCTAGATATAGGAAAAAGGGAGGGAGAGGTGGTATACTGCTATAAATATACTTTAGGGAGACATATAATAATGAGGGTTACTGCTGCTGCAGAGGACAGTCTATACTGTAACAGGTAGTAGTGAGATGTTATAGAGGGCAGGGGGTAAACACAATAGCTGTGTTGTTCGAGAGATATATTTGGCTGTCTTCCAAATCTCACTGAATTGAGACACTGAATTAAACACACAATGTTGTTTTTGTTGTTGTCACCCCATACACAACACTGCACTGGGATGCACACATTCCACTTCGTTATAACACGTTATCGATACAAAATGCACAGGTCGAAAATTAATCATTACTCTTAAAATAAATTAGTGTCTCCCTTCCTTTTAAAAAGTGTAAATCATCAGATATAATCAGACATTCAAATCTTGTTGACCGGATCGGTTGCCTTCCCGTAAACCGTAACACAGTTATCCTGGCCAGCGGAGACTAGCTTATACTCAAACGGATGGAACTGCAATGACACGCTTGGCCCGACTTTCTGGCCCATGAAACCCTCGTGGAATTTGATATCGTTCAGTTTGTCTCCCCACGTGTTCCATATCTTGATCCCCTGATCGTGGGACCCACACGCCATGACCGGTGCATAATTGTGGAAGGCCACCGTCCTCAGCATCGAGCTAACCACCTCTCGTGTGTTTGGGGGATCTGGTCCTAGTGTCTGGTATCGGGGCATATTCAGGTAGTCCGCCTCCTCAACATCAGATTTAGTTTTCCGCAGATCCCAGAAGCACATTTCCCCCGAGTAGGAGGCGGTGTAGATGATCTTGTTGTCGTTGTTTGGCCGCACGTGCACACTCACCACCGGGCTGGTCTTGTTGGATCTTGGCAAATCTCCAAACTTCTGGACCACTTGGTTGTGGGAGGGTGTTCTCAGGTCGTACAGCCTGCATACACCATCCTGGAACCCAGCCAACAATAGACTCTCCTGCTCTGGACCGAGGGGCCTGTCGAATGTGGTAAACGCTGTCACCGGTAACTCTGAGTGGGTTTGGATATCCGAGTATCGGGTTTCCCGGACCAGATTCCAACTGACTATCCTCTTTATTTGCCCTGATATGAGCAGATTAGAGGAAAACTCAGCGTAGTTTAGCAGAACCCTGCCCCGCCTGCTCGCTTCAGTGTACGCTTTGAAGGTGGAGGCCAGTGAACAATGTTCAGGACTCTCAAAGTTTCTCCAAATGTAAACCTCTGCATCGCTGTTAATTACACACAGAAAGGGGCGTTTGTGCTCGTTTAGCATTATTGAATCCTTCGCAGTTCCCCGCATCTCACAGCAAGCGAACCTGTGTTGCACCCGTGGTTTACAGTCATACTCCACCAAACTACAGAAACTGTCATCAAGGATATAGATCAGAGGCTCAAACGGGTGAAAATCCACTTTGTGGGGCCGGATGTTGTGTTTTATCCCATAAACCTGTGCGTCCAACTTCTCATGAGCTCTCTTCTCAAGCGTGGCCCGGGCTTTGCCCTTCTTTTCAGAGTACTTTGTATCCCTCAGTACGTTCAAGGCAAATGCCTCCGAGTTTGGATCTGACTCCTCGTCCCTCATGACAAGAAGGGGTTGGGAGAAGGACGCATCTGTCCAGTCCGCAAACTTTGTCCTAATGATTTGAGTGGTCTGTTGATCTGAAACGATTGGCGGCCTTTCGTCATCATCTTTCTCAACCACTCTACCCTCCCCGAACACATCTCGTTTAGGGTTTGCGTGTGCATAAGCCTGGTATATTGGCTGAATGTTTGAGTCTGGGGAAGAATCCGTGTAAGAGGTTTCTGATGTCTTACGACGTGTGTGTCGCGGCATTTTCTTCTCGATAAACTTGATCACCTCAGAAACCAGTCTCCTCACCTCTGTGTCTGGATCTCGTTCCAAACCCTTGATAGTTCGCCAGGCGTCCACGAACTTGTTCCCAATGATCCTGCTCGGTGGGGCGATCAGCGACTTGGTCGAAGAAGATATCTTGCGGGAGGCAAACAAACTGGGAGAAGAACATGACTCATCGTCCTCACAGATTGATGTTTTCTGCATCCGTGTCGCCAAGTCCTCCGCCACGGAGGCTGCAACTGTGATGAACTTGGGCTCGTACTGCTGGATATACCGAGACAGGGCAACCACAGCCTCCCTCCTCACATGAACACACCCGTCTCGGCTGGCCAGTAAGAGATCCTTGGCTATCTTGTGCTCGATCGTCTCCCCGTGTTGACTGTCGCTCCGTCGGGTATTCAGGAAAGTTCCCAGGGCATACACCGCGGCTGTCCGAGTCTCAGGGTTGGGATGATCTATCAATTTGACCACATATCCCTCGATTGTGTTTGCACGGACAGCTGTCCACATCGCCTTTTCATTACCATCCCAGAGATACGCTAGACACAACACGGCACAATTCTGTAGCTTGGTTGATCGGAGAGGCATGTCCTCTAGGCAGTCGTTCAACTCGTTCACTAGGTTTTCACCGAGTAGCAAGGAATTCTTCTGGGAGAACCTAACCAGAATAGAGAGGCAGAAACAGGCCATGGCACGGGTTTGTAAAATCATATCCGAGTCATTCAAGATGTTGATAAAGAATTTCCGATAGGCAGCATCAGTTAAAATGGGATCAATTGTTGTCATTCGCCGGTCCGTAGCGAGGATTTTAGCCCAAATTAGGACCATGATGTACTTGTAATCGCCCGTCGGTATCTTCAGCATTTGCCTCAGATAGGGCAGAAAACCGATATCCAAGAACTTTTGGACGGCGTACGGTCCCCGGTCCAAGAACTTACCGATGAGACTCAGGCACTCTTCTCTGTACTGTGACCCCATGAGCATGTGAAACAGCACAGGGAGCTGCCGGCAGTCAATCTTGTCGTTCCGCTGGTGCTGGGAGAGGTAAACCTTGAACTCGGTGAGTTGGTCGAAGAAAAATGTGCTAATTTGTCGATGAGGTGCCGGTCGGGTGACCCTAATTTTCCTAAAAGAAAGTTCTGACATAACGCTATCTAGAGCCAAATCCCACGACTTCCACAGGGGATGCTGAGCCATGGAGGGTAGCTCCGGTACACTAAGAGGACGAACGTTGTACGACCTCATAATTCTATCTGCTAGAATATGCCCACGAAAACAGCTCGCCACGGGCCTACAGTTACGAAATAGTTTGATAAACATAGTTTGTCCCAAGTCCATTTGCCAAGCCAAGGTGTCATGAACTGCTACCAAGATCCACTCCAACTCACCCAGCATGGTGCTCTTCGTGGTGAGAGATCCAGGAATGTTGTCTAGGTAGTCTATACAGTCGAGAATATGAATCCCCGTCACCTTCTGCTGGTGAAACCAAAACCGAAGGGCAGTTGCGAGTGCGGTAGTCAGACAACAAGTGTAGAGATCGGCGGGTAGCTCGGGGTTTTGTGGAAGCGTTTCGTCTGCTCCACATGCCGCCAGATGCAGTGATTTTTCCTCGAACATTGGCTCCACATAATACCGATCCCGGGAATCCTTCCAAGCCTGTTTTTTGGCCCGTGCGACATTGTTGAAAGTGTTGACGATATGACCAGCATTGTCACAATCCCAAATGTAGATGGCCGGAGTTTGCACCTTTTCCATCAGACTACCCAGAGGTAGGACTGTGTAGTGTTTCACCTGACTGTTCAGCACCCATATTCCCTGGTTATTAGCGGCAGTCTCATGCGTACACGACAGGGTTCCATGTCCGTTGTAGTAGAATATCATCCGGTTGTTGTTGATCTGCTTCCGAACTGAGTCACAGTGGCCGTAAACCTTACTCGGACTACAGTCCATCTCCACCCGTATCGTACCCCTGTCCTTCTCGTACGACCTCACCGGTTTCTTGCTCGTCTGGGGGAAGAGGTCCGAGAATTGCCGTTTTAGGTTTTCCTTGATCGCCTCCTGGGCTTTCTTGTATTCCATCTTGGAGGGATCCACCCAGGTTTCAGTCAGTGCACACGGAGATATCTTTTGTTTCTCGGGTGGTGGCGGGTACTGCAACATGGCAATGATAACGAGGACAGCGCCCATGGATCGCGGCTGGTGCTCCAGCTCCTGGGTAATGGTCTCATGATTGCCCTGGATCTCATCCTTGTGTATCGGATCGTTAAACAGAACCCGTATCTTCTTTATTTCTGACTCATCCAGGTCCATCCACGTGCCTAGCAGGTGTCCATTTTATAACTCTACACGGGAAAGAGAGGGAGTTATTTGAAGGGTAAGAATACTCCTGTTATAAATCTGCAGCAGGGATAGGGAGGATAAGGGGGGAGGGTAAGGTATTTTGGGGGAGGGACATTTCACAGTTGGGAAAAGGCGATGAAGTGAAAACAGTGGATAAATCCAGGTATATGAGGGAAGAAAACGCAAGTTTTTTATATCAGTTAACAGTCTCACGGTTAAATACAAAATAAACATCATGTTGAAAAAGCATTCGTAAAATAAATTATTCTCCCTGCCCAGTCCCATGGATAAAAACGGATCAAAATGTTTTTAAATCTTATTAACCGGATCGGTTGCCTTCCCGTAAACCGTAACACAGTTATCCTGGCCAGCGGAGACAAGCTTATACTCAAACGGATGGAACTGCAATGACACGCTTGGCCCGACTTTCTGGCCCATGAAACCCTCGTGGAATTTGATATCGTTCAGTTTGTCTCCCCACGTGTTCCATATCTTGATCCCCTGATCGTGGGACCCACACGCCATGACCGGTGCATAATTGTGGAAGGCCACCGTCCTCATATTCCCACTGAACACCTGCAGATCCGACCGATGACAGAGTCCGGGGGGCCGGCGATTTTGTTTCGGGGCATACTCTGCTACTACATCCGTCTTTGATTGCCGCAAGTCCCACAACGATATATCCCCTGACTGGGACGCGACGTAGATAATTCGATTGTCATTGTTAGGTTTGGTGTGGACTTTCACCACAGGGCACCCACTGGAACGACCGTGACCTCCGAACTTTTGGACAACTTGGTTGTGGGAGGGAGTCCGCAGGTCGAACAGCCGGCAGGTTCCATCCTGAAAACCGGAAACCAACAAGTCATCCTCGGTGGAGCTAGAAAATGAGGTGACTGGATGTTCCGTGTGAGTCTGGATGTCCGGACACCGGGTTTCTCGGACCAGATTCCAGCTAACAATTCTCTTTACCTGGCTAAAAATTAACAGAGTCGAGGAAAATTCGACGTAATGCATCAAAATCCCAACACGTCGGTTGACTTCGGAAGACGCCTTAAAGGTAGAAGCCAGAGAGCAACGGTGAGGATTTTCAAAATTTCTCCAAATATAAACTTCCGCATCACTGTTGATAACACAGAGGAAGGGGCGCTTGAGTTCGTTCAGCAAGATGACATCCTTGGTAGACCCCCTTCCGAGAGAGCACTTGAAGCGATGATATTGTTTTGGTTTCGGTTCGTACTCAACCAGATTACAGTGTCGATCATCAACAATATAAATCATAGGGGCATACGGGTGAAAACCAACACGGTGAGGTTTGCAGTCATGTTTTATACCAAATATCTGGGCATCAAGACGCTCATGAGCTCGCTTTTGAAGGTTGGCCATAGCTTTGCGACTGTTCTCAGAGTGCCTTTTTTCGGTTTGAAACTCAAGAAAATGCTTCTCCTCTTCCGCCGGATCAGCTAGTTGGGGTTTGGAGAAGGCAGCGTCCGACCACTCGATAAACTCGGTACTGACAATCTGCTCAACGAATTTACTGTCACCGTGACTTGGTGGCCTTTCATCCTCATTCACTTTATCCTTCGGATTGAAGTCAGAGTAAATAATGTTCAACGGCTCACTCCCCTCTCGCATGGAGTTAATCGTTGACTCCGTTGAGTTTGATCGGGTGGAATTGCGGCGGCGTTGGGCTTCCCCTTCAATGTGTCCCGTTACCCTTCCAGCTAAGCACTGAACCGACGGATCGGGGTCGGCCTCCAGCATCTCTAAACACCTCCAAACATCCATAAACTTGTTGGCAGTCTTCAAAGATTTAGTTTGCTGTTTCCGGATCCCATTTGTGCTGTGATTCTCATCACCGCCGTCCTCCTTCGCAGAATTCTGGGCTATCACAACGAACTTGTGCTGGTACTGAAGAACGTACCGAGACAGAGCGACCACGGCTTCTTTCCGAACATGCACACAGCCATCCCGACTAGCCAGCAAGAGATCCTTGGCAATCTTGTGTTCCATACTCTCCCCATGCTGACTCTCGGATCTCTGGGTGCTGAGGAAAGTTCCCAGGGCATACACAGCGGCTGTCCGGGTCTCTGGGTTGGGATGTTCCAGGAGCTTTACAACATAGTTTTCCATGGTGTTTGCTCTAGCTGCCATACCTACCGCCTGTTCATTGTTCTCCCACAGATGAGCAAGGCAGAGCACCGCACAGTTCTGGAGCTTGATTGTTCCGGGGTCATGGCTGTTACCCGAATTGTGAAGCTCCTCAAGACAATCATCCAGTTCCCGAATGAGGTGGTCATTCAGGAGTTGCTCTTGGTTCCGGGCCGAGAATCGCACTAGGACCGACAAACAAAAACATGACAAGGCCCGTGTGTCCAGACCCATGTGTGGGTCGTTCATGGTACGGAGGAAAAACTGCCTGTTCTCGGGATGTCTTATGAGCATTTCAATGGTAGCAGTCCGCCGATCGACCGCAAGGACCTTGGCACTGATCAGGGCGAGAAGGTTGTTGAAGCCCCGCTGAGGAGTGGTCATCAGATAGACAATTCCCGGGAGAATCCCGACATTCAGTAACTTTTCCACGATCAGGGGACTCCGGTCTAACAAGCTGCTGATAATTCTCAGCGCCTCCCCCTGAAACTGATAACCAAGCAGCATGTGTAGGAGAATAGGAAACTTGGTACAGTCAACTCTGTCTCTCTGCTGCTCCAAAGCCACTTTAAACTCCGCCAGTTGGTCGAAAAAGAATGTACTGATCTGACGATGGAGGGCGGGAAAAGACATTCGAATCTTCCTGGAGGATAACTCCGTCATAACGCTATCTAGAGCCAAATCCCACGACTTCCACAGGGGATGCTGAGCCATGGAGGGTAGCTCCGGTACACTAAGAGGACGAACGTTGTACGACCTCATTATTCTATCTGCTAGAATATGCCCACGAAAACAGCTCGCCACGGGCTTACAGCTCCGAAATAGCCGATAAAACTCATGTACAGATAGGGGCATCTGCCACGCTAATGTATCCAGTACTGCCACCAGTATCCACTCCAGTTCTCCTTTCATAGTTTTCTTGTCGTTCAATTCCCCTGGAATTTGGTCCATGTATTCAATACAATCGACGATATGGAATCCAGTAACTTTCTGCTGATGAAACCAATAAGTGAGGGCCGTTCTGAGGGTGGTGGTGAGACAACAAGTATAGAGATCAGCGGGTAATTCAGGGTTCTGGGGCAATGTTTCGTCTGCTCCACACGCCGCCAAATGCATTGAATGCTCTTCAAACATTGGCTCCGCGTAATATCCATCACATGAAGTCTTTTTAGCTCTCGCCAAATGCGCAAATGAGTTAACAATATGACCAGCATAGTCACAATCCCAAATGTACAGGGCAGGTGTTTTGACGTGCTCCATAAGTTGGCTAAGGGGTATGGGATCATAAACCATGACCTCCTTTTTGACCACCCACAAATACTGTTCCCCGTCAACCCCGACATGTGATCGGCACGATGCAGCACCATGCCCGTTGTAATAAAACATCATCATGTCTTTGCCCACGTTCCGCCGTACAGTATCACATGTCTTGTAAACTGTCTGTGGGTCACAATCAACCAATATCCTTAGCATTCTCTGATCTTTTTTATACATGCGGTTATTTCTTTTGTTTGCAAGTAAAGTATAAAACTGTTGCTTCAGGTTCTCCCGTATTTTGCTCTCCGCTTTTCGAACCTCATATTTGGTTGGGTCTAGCCAAGTTTCCGTGACCGCACATTGTGATAGTTTCTTTTTCTCTGGAGGAGGTATACCCAGCAGTAGGATCTCAATAATTAGGCCGCCCGTCATTTTTGGAATGGACTCCACATCCTCGGTGAGGAGAGGACAACCGGTTATATCCTCCCGGTTGATCGCCTTATCAAATAACTCGGCGGTCTTGCAATCCCCATTAAAAACCTTTTCCATGTTTCATGGCTCCTAAAAATAAGGAGTGACAGGAATTGAGGGGTATAGGTAGAGAATAATGGAGGGCTCGTGGAGTGTGGTTGGCCGACCGCCAACAAAAAGTCAGAAGACAAACACAAAATATTTGCTTGGCCTACGCTGCAGCAGTAGCCGTCAAAAACACACGCACTAGGGGACTGCAGAGCTTGCCAAAGCGAAACAGCAAACCGACAGCGCATGCCGTTACGATCTGGGTGGTTGGTGGTCTGTTTAAAGGCGCACGCTGCCAAAAAACTAAATCATCACAAAATACTTATTATTCCGCCTTGTAGCCTTTATTGCTAGAAGACCACTTAAATATACTAAATCACACACAGGCAAAACTTTCTAAAGCGATGGAGCCTACTCTGAAATTATCTGGTAGGAAATGTCAATGCCTAACCCCAACCCAAACCCCAACCCTCCTCCTACTTTAGCCCTAACCCTAAAAAACCCCAAGTGCTGACAGATTTTATCTCCGACCTGCCAAAAAAATTTTTTTTTGAAAATTCACTAACCCCAACACCGATTGGCATCACTTTCCAACAGCCGAAGAGAAGCTGCCGAAGAGAGAAAGGGGGTAACCATATGAAGAGTTAATCGCGATGAGTCTCATTCACATTGGGTTCGATCATTTGCCCCCGGTGTTGGGGTTAGTAATAAATAAATCTTAAAATCACTCAAATATTACTATACATAAATAAATAAAATCTCACACATGTTTCAAATATTGAAGTCCATGTTTTCCAATCCTGTTGGGGCGTACTTTGTACGGCATCCTCTCAGCGACCTCAGGGTGGCTACCAGTAGGCAGAATCTGAGCCGCCTTCTGATTGCCGCCAAAGCCTCACTGTAGATTTCTCCGTGTTTGTTTTCAATAAGTTTGGCTGTCTTCTTAATCGCTTTGTCCATTTCAGGGCCAACACCACCTGTTGTGGTAAACACTAGTGGAGAAAAGGTCCCGCCCTCGACAATCTGGACTCGTCTCATGCCAAAAAAATTGCCGAAAACGAAGTTTATACTCCATTTTTTTTTTCAACTGTTCACCCCCCAAAGTCGTGCGCGGAATTGTTTTGCGCGTCTATCACATGTTAACGTGTAGCGCGCGCCACGAAAATTCTAAATTTCACTGAAATTTCAATTTTGGGTGAACAGTTGAAAAAAAATGGACTTTTTAAAAGTTTCATGAAATTTCATCTTTTTTATTATTATTATTATTTACCTTGGCTTATTCTGCGCCGCGCGGCCCGAAGTGGATTGCGCGCGGCGTTAATTTTGGTTTTGCGCGCGAGAATTGCAAGAATGGCGCGCAGCTCCCGTTCGATAAATTTACCTCCGCAAACAATCGTGGTGTGATGTCATCGTGCAGACCTCGTTCCAAACTGAGGTGGGGTGGATCTAGATTTATCAAAACATCTTTTTAGTTTTTTCAGAAGTTCGTTGTCAAGCGATTCTTAACTATTTGCTTGTTATTCTTCAGATGCATTTCACATATGTCAGTTGTCGCTATACATTTGCCGATTACCGATAATTGCGGTTAACTACCAGTAGGCAGTAATAGTAATACGATAATACCTCTCGTACGCGTTCTCTTGAGACGGCGTGTACCGCCATGCGCTACAACCGCACTTGCTTTTCTCAGGGCGTTTTAAAAAATCTGCATGCGACATTGCCATGCTCACTATGAGAGATCTAACACGCTTTTATTCTATAGGTAGTTGATGGGGTGTGGATTCTTAGATAGTAGTTTGTAGACTAAATCTGTTCTGTGAGAACCAGAGAGTGTAATTGAGAGTGATAGTGAGAGAGATGGCCGATACAGCTGTTACCCAGAACGGACTCCCGGAGACTTCTACTGACCCCGGGTAAGTGTTTTGTATTATTATCATCCTGCCCCCTGATCTAGACGGGTTTGTCACCGCAATACCACGAATACATTTATCACAAACATTTTGACTTTTATCAGAGTAGGTGGTAGAGAGATTGAGAGAGTTAGAGAGAGAGAGACAGACAGAGAGTACTGGTGGAATGGTTGCTGTTGTAGTTTCTGCAATTAAAGTGACACTTGATATCTCCCATACTCCTGTGTACAGTACCTTGGATACATAGCTAACCGCCTTCTTACACCACACAGAGCTGCACAGTGTGACGTGTGTATCGCGTCCTGTGTGTACATTGTTAGAGAGTGAGTGTACAATTGCGCGTTGTTTTTGACCAATCACAGGGCTCCTAGCTCCCTCAATAAATGTAAACCTTGAACCCTGTACCCACGTCATACACACACGCTGTTCTAGTGTCAGGACAGGTCGTTAGTGGGAGATACAGAGGGGGGAAGGACTGGGATCTAGAGAGATCTAGAGGGGGAAGGACTGGGATCTAGAGAGATACCGAGGGGGAAGGACTGGGATCTAGAGAGATACAGAGGGGGGGGGGAAGGACTGGGATCTAGAGAGATACTGAGGGGAAGACTGGGAGAGATCTAGACACAGAGAGGGATGAAGAGAGCAGGATCCTGGAATGATATGGGTGAGAGAGTAAGTGATTACCATCTTGGAGAAAAGGAACCAAGAAAGAAGAGAGAGGAGAGGAGAGAGAGAAGAGAGAGGGAGGGAGAGAGCACCCACTGTGTTATTCAGAGAGCTTCCAACGAAGAGATGCAGATTTACCTACTCAACCGTTCCACCTAACCGTAAGCTCATCTGCCATATATGATCCAGGTCCAATCGGTGCTAATGATCATAATTCATAAACGTGCGTGGTAGTTTTTTCCCCGGAGGTGCAAGAGAGGGAGAGGTAGGATGGTGGATGTGAGGTAGGATGGTAGGATGGTGATGATGTGAGGTGCAAGAGAGGGAGAGGTAGGATGGTGATGGATGTGATTTCCATCGTGCTACTTCCGGGTATAAAGATAAACAAGCCCCCTGGAACGTATAGCGGAACAAACTATGTTTACTTACACTTGCCCCTTTTCCTCTCTCTCTCTCTCTCTATCTCTCTCTCTTCTGATCTCTCTCTCTCTCTCTCTCTCTCTCTCTCCTCCTCTCTCTCTCTCTCTCTCTGATCCTCTCTCTCTCTCCTCCTCTCTCTCCTCTCTCGTCTCTCCTCTCTCTCCTCTCTCTCTCTCTCTCTTCTCTCCTCTCTCTCTCTCTCTCGCTCTCTTCTCCTCATCCTCTCCAGAAGAAGAAAAGAAAATAGAGTAGAAAGAGAGGAAAAAGATTCTCCTCGCTCCGTCTCTCTCTCTCGGCGAGAATCAGTCGTGGGTGTGTATCTCTGTCGTTTCTCTCTCTCTCTCTCTCTCTCTAGTCGTATCTCTCCGTTCTCATTCCAGTCGGCTTCTCCTCCTCTCCGTCTCGGCTTCTCTCTCTCCTGGGGGGTTCTCCCATCTCTCTCTCTCAGCGATCGCGTCCTCCTGCGAGACGTTCTCTCATCTCTCGTCTCTCTCATCCTCTCTCGTGCCTCGGGGCGGTTCTCTCTGCGGGGTTCGTCGCTCGTCTCTCGTCTCTCTCTCTGCGTGCTCTTCAATCTCTCTCTCGCTTGTCTCTTGAGTCTCTCTCTCCTTCTCTCGTCTCTCTCTCTCTGCTTCTCTCTCAGTCCTGCTCTCTCTCTTCTCGATCTCTCCTTTCGTCTCTTCTCTCTCTCGTCCCTATTCTTCCGGTGAGATGAGGCGTTTCTCTTCGTCTGATCTCCCCTCCCCTGTCTAGGCCCGGTCTCCCCCGTCTGCTCCGGCCCCTCCCTCTCTATTCCTCCCAGTGCTGCTCCGTGTCTCGGTCAGACAGTCCCGTGAGCCCTCTCCCTCCAACGTGCCGCTCCTGCCGAGGCGCGTCTTTCTGCTCTCCGACGGGACGTATCTCCTCCGCGAGCTCGGGTCTCGCCGCTATCTCGCGTGTGGTCCTCGGCCCCTCCCCGTCCAGTACCCCTCGTAGGTGTAGTTCACTCTTCTCTTCTCTCGTCCCGTTTTTCCTCTCTCGTCTTTCCCTCTCGTTCCTCGCCTATTTCTCTCTCTCTATCTTTCTCTCTCATTTCATTCTTTCTCAGACTGAGGGAAAAGTGTCGGAGAGAGAGAGAGGAAAGACTGGTGTGAGACTGTGAGATTGTGCGGTGTGTTGTTTACCTACTATGTGCAAAACCAATTGTTTTTGTGCGAAAGAGAGAAAGATAGGGAGAGAGAGATAAAGAGTGATATAGAGAGAGAGATTTAGAAAGATAAAGAGGACGTGCTGCTGCACTTGTCAGGGGGGTGTTGCAGGAAAAGCTTACAGCAACCTCAACACTCCCTGTTACACTATACAATTTCCCATTTCTCCATATCTCTCTATCCTCTCTCTCTCTCACTCTCACTATATATTTCTCTCTCTATCTTTTTTACAATATTCTCTCTACCCTCTCTGATGGGAGCCTCTGTACCGAGCAGCAAGGTCGGTGTCTTCATTGTGTTGAGGTAGCAGGCAAACCGGTGTAAACTAGTACCTACACGTGTTCGGCGCTCTTTTGCTGGGTCTCTCTCTCTCTCTCATCTCCTCTCTCCTCCTCTCGCCTCCCCCCTCTCCTCCCTGTCTCCGCTCTCTCTCATCTCATCTCCTCTCCTCTCGTGCCTTCTCTCGCTCCGTCCTCTCGGCTCTCTCTCTCTCCTGCAGTCGTCTCTCTCTCCGCTCTCTTCCGTTCTCTCTTTCTCTCTTTCTCTCTCTCCCTCTCTCTCTCTCTTCTCACTCGCTCTCTCTCCTCTCCTCTACTCTCTCGATTGCTCTGCGTCTCATCGCTCACGCTCTCGGGAAGGAAAGAAAAAGCATCTCATGCCATGTCTCTTCTCTCAATTCTCCCTCGTCCTGCTCTCGTCGTCTCTTCGTCCTCCTCTCTCTTTCTCCTCTTTCTCGCTCTCTCTGCCCTCTCTCTTTATCTTTGGATAAAACAATAGCCACGTCCAGCACAAACACGCACAGACTTTTGACTTCAGCGGTAGCTGTTATACAAAACAATCAGAATTCTCTGAATCCAAGCCAGTTAAATCAAATTCAAAGAAAATTCATCACTTATACCATCATTTAAAACTATTATGTTGTTTGGAATGAATTGTCATGCTACCAGTACATTCTGATGAGCCAATGTACTTTAATATTGGTGAAAGTGGTATAGGTAGGTAAATATGGGAGCTTTGAATGTTTGGGGAGGGGAAGGAATGTTCAGTGGTCATAGTGGCTTTTGGGCGAGATAGTTCTAGATGAGAGAAAAGAGAGAGACGAGAGCTATATATTTAGAAACAGTCAGTTAGAGGGAGAGCGGGAGGTGTGTTGTGTTGGTGTCATATCCTTGTAGGCATTAGCGTTAGATAGAAATGAGAGATGAGATAGGATAAGATAGAGAACTATAATGGTGTAGATAGACACATGTAGAAATGGAGAGGCATAGGAAGACTCTGGATCAGGAACAATAGGATATGAGTAGATTTGTGTCCGAGTAGCATGTGAGTCGTTAATTTCTTACTCCGAACTCTCGGAGTTTACTTTCTTCACCTCATGACCAATTCATCTGTCAATATTTTGAGTCTACCAACCTATTCTACCTTTCCTCTTTTTTTCCCCCAGCTCCGTCATCAAGACGATATTAATAAACCAACGATCACCCCCCCCGCCCCGTATCTACTCCGCTCCAACCCCGCCACTCCCTCCCCCGATCCGGTCTCCGATCGGCTGTAACTTCTCTCGCATGTCGTCCTATAAGGGCCCCTCTCTTTAGCTGATATAATATCTGAACACTTACCACTCCTAATTTCACCTGTCAGGTATCTGCACAGGCCCTTAATCTGTCACCCCCCGTCAAATGTTTTTATCGTGTGTGTTCTACACGGGCCCTGAGTTAGGTTAGTTAGACCGAGTAGGGGGGTGGAGTAGTCAGATTTTGTTATTGGCACACGATGGTTCTAGGGTCAATATTCACACCACTGTTACACCCCCACCACCCCACTGTGGTTTTATTAACGGCTGACAATTAGATCTTTAGATTTCGGGTGGTGCCAGTGGTGAGAGAGATATCGTAGAGAGGGGAGAGAGAGAAAACTGAGGTAAATTCACTTCTGTGTCTAGTGTCTAGTATATTGTGTGTGTGGTGTGTTGTGAGAAAATGATAAGAAGTCTGGTTAGCGTGTAAAGCCTTGCACGATATCCTACGTGTAAGCAGCTAGTAGTAACACACTAGGCTTGTGGAAACGGTCCTCACTACACAATTTTATATCAGTACGTGTACGTGCTTGTACACACGATATATCAGAGTTGAAGACAGTCGAAGAAGCAAGGGATCGGAGCGAGAAAAAGAGAGAGAGATGATGAAGATAGATAGCTTCGGAGCTTGAGAGGGGAGGAAGAGTCTCTCTCTCTCTCCTTCTCTCTCTCTCTCTCTCTTCTCTCTCTCTTCTCTCTCTCTCTCTCCTTCTCCTCTCTCTCTATCCTCTCTCCCTCCTCTCTCTCTCTCTCTCTTCCTCTTCTCTCTCTCTCTTCTCTCTCTTCTCCCTCTCCTCTCTCTGCTCTCTCCTCTTCGCTCTCTCCCCTCTCTACATCCTCTCTCTCTCCTCACTGCTCTCTCACTTCTCTTTGCTCCCTGCTCTCTCTCTCTCCTCCATCTCTCCTCCCTCGTCTCTCTCTCTCCCCCTCTCCCTCTCGCAGCCTCGCTACTTCTTCTCTCGCTACTCTCTTCTCCGTCCTCGACCTCTACTGCTCTTCCCTTCTATAGATATCGCGGCTCTGTGTACTGAATGTTGGGGTTCTTATTCCGTATGGTCTTCCTGTTCTTATTAAGGAAAGTGTTGCTTTCTGTTGGAGTGTGAATCACTGGAGCCCTTCGGTCCGATGGGGTGGGGTAGGATGGTTCCTGCTCTCTTTTTTCTATTCCTCCTATCGCTCCATCCCCAGTGTGTGTGTGTGTTTGTGTGTACAGGTGTACAACTGCACAGCACATGTGTTGTTTATAGGGGGCGTGCTGTTTAGTATGGTTTAGTACCTAAACACTGGCTAGTGCATAATATCATGCCCCTCTATCACAATATCCACAGTTATACAGAGAGTCTTGTCATTGGAGTTGATCTACCAAACCCTCACAGAGCGTGCATTTTGAAATGACGGCGTGAGCCACAAAACTGACCAATAAATCCCTCCAAGTGATATTATTAAAGCAAGTGCTCTTGTAAATTTAAGAAACAAGAAAATAGAAAATGAGTCTCAATATAATCAAAGTGTCAACTCTTGAAGGTTACGAAAACATACTTGTGAGGGAAGCCTCTCTTGATATCTTGAAGTTTCTAAACAGGAAAGTGGAAACTATTCCATTCTCCTTCTCTGTGCTGACCAGTGCGGTATTCAAAATCGTTGTTTGTTTGCTTGTTTGTTTGTTTGTTTGTTTGTTTGTTTGTTTGTTTGTAAGGACACCTGGGATACTGAGTTCTCTTTTCAGGGCTTCTTCTCATCTCCAGGGCATATTAGGAAGCTTGGTAAACTCCCTAGGGAGCGGGGTGTTAGAAATTCGAAACTGTCCTAATTCTTTGCCGCTCGTTACAAAGTGATACATTGCTGTTTTCTATCACGTGACATGCCCAGAATATTTTGTCCTGACTCCTCCTATTTGTTTTTTGTTCCTTAGTCCAGTCGAATGCCATATAGCAAGTGTGATGTGGTGGGAAAAATGAGAGATGGAGAGAGACAGAGAGAGTAGTCAGAGACCAGGAACATCGAGAATAGCAGAAAGAGAGGGAGGGAGATCGGCCAGAAGAAGCTTCAATAGAGAAGAAGATGGAGAGGAGGAGAGAGGACTTGAAGCATAGATCATGTTTCACAATGGCACTCGGATGAACATCTGGTTAAGTGAGAGAGAGATAGGGAGATAGTTAGAGGGAGCCACAGAGAGAGATAGAGAGATAGAGAGAGAGAGAGAGTGGAGAGAGAGAAAGGAAAGAAAGGGAAACTGAAAAAGGAAGGAGAGAAGGGCACATGACTACAGCTCCATGTCCAGTGTGTATATTCTACGTGGCGCTAGGACCTCCCCGCCCCTCTCTCAGTAACAGACACAGCTCCCACTCAGAGATTGATGACAAAAACATGTTGTGGAGAGGGAATTGTTGAGCGATAGGGTTGTGTGGAGAGAGAGTGGGGTAGTGTTGTTTGTTTGTTGCCAAAGCAACCCATCCACCTAACAAGAAGGGTTGAAAGGAATGCTTGTTTGGTGCATTAGCGTCATCAAATCCCGGATCCCCCCCCCCCCAGCGGCCCTGTAAATTGCATGAGGAACTTGTGGTTGTTAGAGAAAAGGAGATTGTAGTAAGAAAGTAAGCATAAAATGGAAAGAATTGGGAGGGGGGAATTGAGTGATAGAGATGAGTGTAATTGTATATTGTGATGGTAACAAGTAGCCGGTCTCACACACACAACTCCAGCTCTCATGCTGAAATCGTGAACGTTGCTGCTTGTTACGAGAGACATGATGCATGCCGAAACGAAGAAAGCAAAATGAGAGAGAGAGAGAGAGAGAGAGAGAGAGAGAGAGAGAGAGAGAGAGAGAGAGAGAGAGAGAGAGAGAGAAAGAGAGAGAGAGAGAGAGAGAGAAAGTGCACTTTGCATGTTCATGTACACGTTTCAGAGCGAAAGACGGAATAAATTTAATCATCTCTCACGCACCCAACAAGCACCCTTTTTTAAATGATATCATCTTGATACAAATCACTCAACTACCCGATCAACGTGTTCCGTAATCCAGCAGCTTTCCTTTCTGGATACATTCACCACCAACCCCCCTAAATCTCCCCCTACATCCCCCCCCCCAATAATATCGATAATTGATATCCCAGTTAGTTGCTAACCCTACACCATCTTCTCCGCAGAAAGTTGTTTATCGGCGGATTAAGTTGGCAGACCACCCCTGATAGTCTGAAAAGTTATTTCCAGAAGTTTGGCGAGCTAAAAGAATGCTTCATCATGTGTGATCCCGTTACCCGTCGATCCAGGTGAGTCACATTAGACAATTGATATGGATGGAGGTTTATATTCGCATATACAATGGTTAGAAATAAACTCTATGTTTCACCGGTTTGTTAGACATATTTCACTGGTTAATCATCAACAGCACGATCACTGATCAGACACACATAGTTAGGATATGTGATTATTTGGGTATGGTGCATTGTGTAGAAATGTATTAATTTTGATACGTCATTAAATTTGACCTGTCCTTGGTGATACAGTGTGTGACACAGGGAGTGAGAGAGAGAGAGAGAGAGAGAGAGAGAGAGAGAGAGAGAGAGAGAGAGAGAGAGAGAGAGAGAGAGAGAGACAATGGGCATGTATTATAGACTCGTGTAGACAGTGTAAACCACTTGTTGTGACCACACTCTACACACGTACATTGCCACAACCAACTTCCAAATACCGGGCATCAGCTATAGCGCAGCGAGGTGTGTGCGTGTTTTAGGTCTATTCTGACTTGAGTGAAAAAATACAATTATTTTTCGGTAATCGAATTTATACGACAGTGTTTTGCACAGTGTACCGTGTACCATCTGTTTTACGGAAAGTCAGAGAGAGAGAGAGATAGAAAAAAGATAGAGATGGAAAGAAAGGACAGAGATAGATAGACAGAGAGAAATAGTAAACTCGGAATGAATAGAAAAGAAAGAACGAAAGATGTGAAAAATATAGGATACCTAACTGAGAAGTGAAAAATATGTAAACGTACGTACCCCGTTTGTATTACTTTTCACTATAATTATAGTGGAAGCTCTTACGGTTTTTCCCACACGCGTGGCGCGGCTCAAATCCTGAGCTGTGATTGGCTAAAATTTCGAGCGCATGAAATTTCAGCCGATCAGAGCACAGGATTTGAGCCGCGCACCAACCGCACGCGTGGGAAAAACCGTAAGAGCTTCCACTAAAAGCCTTAGTACATTTCCTTTCTTATTTCTGTCCCCCAGCTTATCAATGATAAACCTCACCTTTGCTTCTCTTCTCTCACTCTTAACAACGCAGAGGTCAATGAACTTCGTGCTGCTACTGCTGGTTGCCACGCACTGGCCTACAGAAAACAATAGCCTGTCTTACTTTCTCTCTCTCTCTCACTCTCTCTCTCTCTCTCTCTCTCTCTCTCTCTCCCGCGCTTCCTGTCCCTCCGGCCTCCTTTCTTTTATTCTGCATCTCCGTTTAAACAATAGACTAAGTCCAGCAAGCATCAACGTCACCCTTTAGAACACCCCAAAACACACTTAACATTATTAAACACCACACCTTTTTTAAATAGTAAAATTATAGCTCTGGCCTCTGTCATATTAAGTAAGGGATGGGGGAAGATCCTCCTCCACCCCTTACTCGACAAGCTCTACCGTGATACCAATATACAATACAACTGGAGTCTTTATTGAATTTGTCAAAAGTGGGACTGAAAAGTAAAATAAAAATATTGATAGATATTTCTCTAGACAAAATAAAATGAAAGGTTCTTTGAAAGAGAGCTATGTTCTATAACATGAAATCCTCGCAAAAGTAACGATTATAGGTGTTTTTGCTTTTGGGAATCATCCAAATATTAAGTCGTAATAAGTTGTTTATTTTATGATTAATAATGTTTTTAATTTCAGAGGATTCGGGTTTGTCACCTTCGTGAACATCGAGGACGGAGATAAAGCAACTCACCATGAACCACACATTCTCGACGGAAAAAAGGTGAAAATTGTTGAAAAATCTGAAAGTATTTGATAATATTTTTACTTCATATTAAAACATTGCATGTGACAACAGCCTCTATAAAGCCTGCCATTACGACAGTACCGAATTCATCTGGTCTCTCTGGGGTGAGGGGAGGGAAAATATTACAATGTGTCTTGGTCATGTCATCCACTGAAATCTACCAATATCGGACTTTCCAATGATGTCTATAATATCCTCTTATCCCCTCTCTCTATATCTCTCTCTCTCTCTCTCTCTCTCTCTCTCTCTCTCTCTCTCTCTCTCTCTCTCTCTCTCTCTCTCTCTCTCTCTCTCTCTCTCTCTCTCTCTCTCTCTCTCTCTATTTCTCATCGCTATGGTCACCATGTGAGGGTGAGAGTGGGACAGCGAAATCCGTGTACCAACTATCAAGATGGTATTGAGATATCTTAGTAAGGAAGAATTTGGTGAAAGAAAGTAGAGGCCATTACCATGCATTGCCCAAGTTATCTCGAGAATTTGATAATTGGAACTTTTGGAAATGTTTCTAAAACCTTGGGAAAATGTATAGGAACACAGTTATATCCTACATAGACTATAACAGTGTCTACATAGTGTTTAGTTAGAGCACTGTGCAGCAGGTGACGCGTGTGTGTAGGACCAGTATAGGGCCTCAACACACACACACGACTAAATAGCTAAGTTAATGCTGGTTTATAGTCCAAAACTGAGAGAGAACTATTATAACGAGCCTACACAATCACAGGTGCAGTAGTTGGGTAATAATTGGGTCATTTCGGCTTAGTCATTCCTCTTCCCAGTTCTGTGTGTCTATATAGACACTGTCTACACAATATCTAATGTATCAGTGGGAATTATGCAGTGTAGGAAATAGGGACGACAGGAATTATAGCCCACATGTCAATATTTCTTTAGAAAACCTGAAAACGGTGTCTTTTCCCTTCCCCTCTTCTTATTTTTTTAGTTCTTATTATACACTTATTTAGCTGAGGAAAGATAGAGAAAAGGAGAGAGAGAAAGAGGAGCTAGATGAGGGAGAGAGAGAGAGGAGCTAGATGAGGGAGAGAGAGAGACTCAGAGAGAGAGAGGAGCTCGGGTCACATTCCCTGTAATGTAGTTTGGAGAGCTATCGTGACTTCATGTGATTCAATCATTCAGCTCTCTTTCTCTCCCTTTCTTCTCTCTCCCTTTCTTCTCTCCCTCTATCTCTCTCCCTTTCTTCTCTCTCTCCCGCCCTCTCTCTCTCCCTCCCACACTCTCTCCTTTCACGGTTCTGCTGGCAACCTATAGCAACCAAACAACACATCCCAGCAGCTCATGACATCCCGGTCAGTAGTTGTATAATACGTGGTCCCACTGAAAATAATAGGGGATATGATTTAGATGGATTATATGTATCATACCTGTCTCTATCCCTGTCTCTCTTTCTCTTTCTCTCCTTCCTTGTTGAACCTCTTTATATTTAGCCCATTACCACACTTTTCACGGTGTACAACATTAACAATTACCAGCGCCTGTATATTTTAATTAGTTAGGGCTGTACCTAATATACATGTGTGCATATGACGTGAGACGTCTGTCTCTCTCTCTCTCTCTGGAGATGATTCTGTCGCAATGAAGGGTTGAGGCTGTTACTTAGCCACTTTAGGTGCATTTAAGAATTAGGATGAAGGGTCACACTTTTGCATCGTGCCGCACTTTAGCACACTATCGGGACACCACCCGCCCTCCCCAGGGACGTAGGCGTGCTTACTGTAACACGCGCGCCTCTCGGCACAGCAAAAAGTCTAACTTTTCATCACCCAGTGTGCCAGCACAGAAGTGTCGCGCGGCGCAGTAACCCACGCTGGATTAACCTTGTGGCCAGCAAATCGCCCTGATTTTCTAACACCCCCTTCTCTCTCACCCTCAGATCGACCCCAAGAAGGCATTCCCCAAAGTTCCCAACTCCAAGTTCGTGACGAAGACCAAGAAGGTATTTGTAGGAGGAATTCAGCACGGAACTGCCGAGGATGATTTAAAGGAATACTTTGAAAAGTTTGGAACCGTCACCGAGGTAGTGATCATGTTCGACAAACTGACGACAAGGTGCCGAGGCTTTGGTTTCGTTACTTTCGAGACAGAGGAAAGCGTGGATCACTGTTGTGATGAACGGTATCACATCGTCAATAATAAGAGGGTAAGATACACTCTCACACTCACCTGCCACACTCACTAGAAAACAGGATTAGGATATGTCTTATTAGGATAGTCTTACTGATACTCACTCTCACTGTACACTGTACAGGTACCCACACTCTTGGTGACATAGACACCTGGCGCGACCGAGATTGAGCGGGGGTCGCGCCAGCTCCAGGCTAGGTGGATCTATGCCATCAACCCACACTCACACTCACAGAATAGCAAATAGGATTAGGATATGGATATCGGTACACTGAAGTTCAGTGAACTTTGATTAGGTTAGCTCTTATTCATTCATAGATTCGGAGGGATCCCCACATGCATTTTGATATCCTAACATTCTAACAATAACAATTCTGGATTTCTATTTTGTCAATACAGTCTATAAATAGTGTTCTCAATATCGTCATTGCTGCATTCCTCACGTCGTAATATGTATCACGTTTCTCTCAATATATTCAGTTCTGTATAATCCTCCCACGGTCTTTCCAGCTTGTGAATAAATAACATAATAAGTGGTGAACCCAAACAAAGTGCCCCTATTTCTAATATAAGCCCCTTCCCCCGGTCCAACTCCAATCCAAATATATCCCCCCTAAGCCCCTCCCGACCCCCCCCCCCCCCCCCCCCCCGTCAACCTCTAACTGCAGTAACACCAACAAACAAAGTGCCCCTAAGTCCCTTACCCCCTCTCCCCCATCCCTTCCTCTGTCCATCTCTAACCCACTTCTAATCCCCCAGGTCGAGTGTAAAAAGGCCCAGCCAAAAGAAGTGATGTTCCCACCCCAGGGACGAGGTATCTACCTTGGAAGGGGTCTACTAACCAGACCTGGGTATGTCTACAGCAGGGCAGACTACAGCCCACTTATCACCGGGTACTTCCAGCCTCAGTTCAACCCGGCTGCACGAACCCGATTCGTCTCACCAACTCCCCCTCGAACCCGAGGTTACTATGGATATGGTGAGTTTTATAAATGTCACCATGACAACCCGAGTAGTTGCTGTCTGGCGGCCCCGACCTGTTCTGATTGCACTCTTGACAATCAAAACTAAGTCTGGCGAACACAGGTCACAGACAGATCAGTTGCTACTTGCTGCAGTTGTAGCCTAGCTATCATTACCAGTTATACCACCCGCTACACTACACTTCTCCCAACACAATGTTGTGCTAACACCATGATGCCCTCAGATGCCTTTGCTATGCCGGCTCCCTATGGCGCCATTGCCAACTACGGAGCTATGGATAGGAGAGGTATGAACTCCACCTATCTGGCGGATTACAACCAGCTAGCCATGCCCACCGGAATCCCACCCACTGGACTACCCAGAGCTCGGGAGCTATCCTCCTCTCCCACGGGCGGCCAACAGAGCCTGCCCGTGAGCCAGGGTAACACCGCGGAACAACAGCAATATCCTGAACAGTCCTACAGTACGTATTATGTTTTATATCTTGGTTATCAATTATCGTGTTACCATGGTTACCATGGTTGGTAACCATTGGTTACCATGTGATATGTCTCTCTCTAACACTCTCTTCCTCTTCCCCCCAGCTCACTTCAGCCCGATGTACTCTCCGTTTAGTGCGTCCCCTTCTCCCAGTACCGGCTACAGGACCGCTAATGGCCCTGAGTCGATGGGAAACAACACCGGACTGACCATGCCCTCCTACACTGCTCTTGCTGTCAGCTCAGCATCGGTAAGATTTAGGACTTGTCCACACCTGGCCCTCCTCCCCCGTTAGGCAAAATAGTTCTTGCTCTTGCCTAGTGCTCCCAATAAGTCCTCCACCTCTATACTATCTTATTGGCCAACATATGCTATGACGTAACTAAACATGACCCCCTTCTCTCCCACTAACAGGGAACATACCAGGCAGGAGGAGCTGCTGTCACAGCAGGGAATCCTGCAGGGGGAGCCCCCGCTTACAGTTCGCAACCACAGCGACAATTCTAAAGAAGAAAGAAGAAGTAGTGAAGACGAAGTAGCTGCGGGAGGGAGAAAGAAGTGAGAGATGAAGAGCAGAAATTTAAACGGAATATGTTCAGGATGATACATCCCTCCCGAATAAAACCCCCAACTGATATATGTAGCCCATTGCCCAAGATCCTTGGTTATCGAAATGTGTGGAATGAGCTCAGCTCAATGTTCACATTTGTCGAAAAGCTTGTTAATGAGTTGTTTTGTCCCCCACCCCCTTTATAATTAACAAGTTGGTTGTGTATTTGTATGAAGTGTGTGTTTTGTGTTGATTAGAAAAACGTGTTTCGTGTGCTGGTTCTATGTAGACAGATACTTAGATTTTGTGAAAAAAAGAGATTTAGACAATGTTTTTTGAGTGTGTGTTTTGCTAAAACCTGTTTCTGAATAACTTAGCAACAAATAATAGTAAGTTATAATAGAACGAGAGAGAGAAAGCACCACTGATTTAAGATATGTAAGAAAGAGAACCTTTTCAGAGAGCTTTGATGATTAATGATGAATTGATGAAATGATGTTGAACCCCGCTATATAAGTTATACATGGTATATATACATGGTATATAATAATGTATATACATTATACAATTTGGATGTGTATCTAACTCTCTGTTTTCGGAAGCTAACAGCAGATATCACTGTGTGTCTTCTGTTAAGAACAGAGTAGCATGTTTGCCCCCATATTTATTGTTTTTGCCGCGGCTGTTAATTAGTGCCACACCGCTATTGAATTAAGTTCCCTAATATATATTTGGTGCATTATGATACCCCCTGTTCCCCCTGTTCTGAAGTAGATATTTGAATACATTGTGCTTCTGACACAGAGATATTCAAAGCGTTTATTTGGGCTGTCTAGTAAGTTATTTAGCCCATCATTGTCCCGCTGCAAGGACTCCCTGCTATGTTAAAATGTCCCATTACTACTGCTACAACATGCATTGAGTGACACGTCTATCAAATTTATGCCGGGTGAAGCTTGACAGCTAACAACTAGAAGTATACAAGGTTTGGTTCAGGGAAGCCTGCTGTGCGACCCTGTGTCAATACCCGGATAGTTTGCCCCCGTAATTTAGTAACACAATTGCTATACGAATATAATGTGTCCTTAAATGTGCGTCTATTTTTTCGTTGTATTTGGTTAAGTTTTTATAAGTTTTTATCGCCAGGCAGATCTAGCGACACACAATCAGTCTAGTGATATTTTGGTATAGTGCAAGCCGTGCCTCCAGATCGCCCTAGTGTTGGTGACCCCATATTAGCCAACATTGGTGTATATCGGGGTCCCACCGCAGCTGTATGGCGGCGCCATACCCCATTTGATTCTCAGATGGGGTCGGCGGCGCCAGACAGCACGGCGCAGGGGGTTCTGGATCATGACTTGTAGTTCTGTACAGTGAGATATTGAGAGAAATATAACTTGAAATTAATAAGGCCATCTTTACACTTCCTTAGAAAGAAATATTTTCGCGTTTTAAAAGTGTTTGTGTGTTGGTATGAGTGATTGTGGGTATTATTATATGTGAATTCTTGAAGAAGTGTGCCGTGTCTATTGAAAAATAAAAAGAGAAAAATAGAATACAGATATAATAGCTTGGTATTAGAGGTAGACGTAGCCGAAAAGTATATTATATATGATCGATGATTTATGGCACAATTTCCCCCTAAAAAGTGCGATACCCCGCGGTATCAGATCACACGTGTATCAAGCACGTGTTTTGTGAGCCTGCCACCTCGAAATTCCCAACCCGGGTCTCTGTATATACACAGACATCATGATACATACTGATAGATGTATAGATCATGAAATTTGATCTCGTTTCTAGCCGTGCATCATAACCCAAAAGAGGTCAAAAACACATGATATTCCGTATGCTCCCATGTCCCTGCAACACGCACGTGCTTATTTGTGAGATTCGGTAATTTGTACAGTGTGTTACTATTTCATTTCGGATACTTAGTAGTGAGATTGAGAGAGTCAGAGAGAGAGAGAGATGGAGTCAGAGTAAGAGATATTAAACTTAAAAAGATGTCCTAGGTTTTTGGTCTGAATCTGGCCCTTTCACCTTTGAGAATTTAAGATTTATGAAAAATGCCACGTGTATAATAAAAGGGAACTCCGATGGGTGGATCCCCAACACGTGATATGTTAACACTTGTTAACATCTTATATTAACACAGTTTGATGTTTTTCACACATGTGTGAGATCGAGATGATGATGATGTTGAGAAGACCTCATTGATACCGATTAACTGATGTTTATTACTGAAGTCTGAAAACACCGCCTTTTTTATTTGTACCCAATATTAAACAGTGACCGCTTGACACGCAGACATGGTTTTGGGGAATGGCCGGACCGGGGGATGCGCGACTTGTGGTACATAGTACATACTGACGTGCTACACTGTCCCTCTGAGCAGCCGCTGTGGTAAATAGTTACTGTTAGCTGTCGCTGACAGGGACAGTGTACTACTCACAGCATTCTAAACGTGTGTAGCTGTAGCCTACATCACGCTGACTTTCTCTCTCGTAAGAGGAGTGGTCAGGTACTGGTACTTCAGAATGAATAATTCAACAACAAGCCAGAAGTCCTGGGTGTCCAAACCGTCACTGTTTATGAAAGAAAAGTAGAGCCGGAATTTTTGTAAACATTTACAGCAGAAAGATTTATAAAATTAAATTTCGTGGCCTCAATCCATCGAAACATAAAATGAGTAAAATATGAGTCCGTCATTATATCACACATTAGCACACATTACTTGTGTTTAACACAATTAATAATTGTCCCCTCATTCCCCAGCTGTCACATCTTGAGTATATAATGAGGTCTCCTAGGTAGTAATGACACGATTATAGAACCTCGTCCAATGCCTCGATTATCATGACCCGATCACTCTGAAACAATGAAGCGTTAGTACTGGGTGAGTGAAGGGGTTACCCGGAAGACTATTAAAATATTGTACAAAAGTGTTTGAGGGGGGGGGGGGGGGGATTTGGTATCGAAGACACCTCACCTCACACTCAGTATCGAAGACACCTCACACTCAGGTCGCCGGGCGACCTTCGCGCGCGCTGGCAAGGGGTAACTTCGTAACCAAGGGGGTGATATCACCATTAGGCACGATGATGGTAACCATGACACAAATATGCCCAATCTATAAATATGCCCCCAGTTACCTCATTGACTAGGTTGTGATGTACTAGGTCGTCTACTAGGGTGGTAGGACTATCCTCCTGTAGCGAGATCTCTGTGTCCAACTTTCTTATCAAGTTGTCTGAGAACTGGAACTCCAGTAACAACTGAGAGAGGGAGGGGGGTTGAAATGTGGGATTGGTGAGGTGGGGTATCAGCACTCAGTAGGCTTAGGGGGCGAAATAATAGAATCGTTTTATAGGTGGTGTTAGTTGGCCAGCCGCGGAGTAAGTAGTTAAAATATTCAAAGAAGATGGAAACTGGAAAGGGACCGGTGGTAAATTTAGCAGTCAGTCCACCATAACTTACGTTAGCCTTATTGGAATCTGAAGAGTGGAGAGAGGTGTTGAGATGACAGTTGATGGTTAGAATTAATCGCTCTTCCTTCTTGGTCATACTCGGAGCTGATTCCTCGTCCCCCGGGCTCACAGGTATCTCCTTTACAGGCCCCTTAGTGACATCAATACCACACAGAGGGAACATACCCGAACTGGGAAAGAAGGGAAATATATGTGAAATATGTGCCCAGTTGACATTATCTGAGTGTCTCTATCTCTCTCTCACACACATTAGATTTGTTAAAGACATGGTGTGGTCAGTAGAGTAGGGAGTTTTACTAAAACTTGACGCCTGCCTGAGGATTCCAAACTTACTTGATATCAGTAATCAGTCTATCGAAATCCACCAGCTGGACCTGTCTCTCTATCTTCTTGTGTTTATCATTCACTAGCACACTCTTAGACGAACAGTAGTTTATTTTGTTGTCCTCTTTAAAGTTCTTGTACAGGGTGTCAAACTCTTCTGGAGTTTCTAACCCGCTCGATTTGAGGGCGTAGAATGCTAATACTTTCAGAGGTGGAGCCTGCAATAGGAAATTGTAACTTCATTACATTAGAAGATAGTTCATTAGAGCTGACTATCTCTTGTCTAGAGTCAAAAGATAAAATACGGTTGGTTTTGAATACAACAAACGGGATGATTATGCAGGCAGATTACCTCTCTGAAAATGCAGTGTTCTTTGAGCTGTGCTGCAGTAGCGTCAGGAGAAAAACATAGATTTAGGAAGTCTTGTTTGAGAGGATCACACGATGCTAGGACTGCCTGTTGCTCCTCAACTGTTAGCTCTCGTCTCCCTTTCTTTGCTGTAGCTGTCGCACCTGCACCCCTCTGTGAAGGAGTGAAGTGATTAAGGGTACACCTGCACCTCTCTGTGAAGGAGTGAAGATTAAGGGTACACCTGCACCTCTCTGTGAAGGAGTGAAGTGATTAAGGGTACACCTGCACCTCTCTGTGAAGGAGTGAAGATGAACTTACGTCTTTATTAGGATTTCGATGTGAATTGCATTGAAAGTAGGCGCACGCGCAGTGTCAGCAGCAGTGTGAATCTCTGGCATCAAGAAACTGGCTCCAGTAGTCAAATCTCTAACTGGGGCCTAACCCTGTGTAATCTAGTGTAACTTAGTGTAACTCACGTCTTTATTAGGAGGATCTAGAGCGATCTTAGGGAGGTTAACGAGATCAAAATCCTCAACTCCGGTAGCGAACACCTCTAATAGACAGTTACCAAAGTCCTTTAGATCCGTTGAGTTGGGAGTCTTGTAAAACCATTTTTCATCTGAAATATAGAAATTTTACAATTTTTATAGAGCACTGAGAATTGTGTTATTACATTTATAGAGCAATACTGTGGATTTTGTTCTGTACCACTACTACTAGACTGGATTATCTAGTTCCCCTATAAGGACTCTCAGGAGTTATCTATACTAAACTCCAACCTCTATTGTTAACTCGGTCCTTCTATCTCGCTGCCCAACATCTCCCTTATTTACCGAATTCATGTCCCTCGCTAAGGGAATGTAGGAAGTCCTTGATAATGTTGGGCGCCACAGATCCCACTTTTATAATTCCATCGTGGTGAATGTAGATGGTATCACAGTTAAGGTGACCGTGGGTAATGTTCCTTTCCTGATGAAGATATCTGGGAGAGAGAGGAGAGAGTTAGAAAAGATGAGGGATGGGGAGAGTTAGAAAATGGAAGAGAGTGTGCTAGAAAATGGTGTAGACAATGTCTCTCATATATGTAGTTCGAGAGAGGGAGATAGAGATGGGGGCACATTTGAGGGAAGCGAGCTAGATATAATTTGAGGCACTACGGAGATGGATAGGATGGAGGTTGTTCCTAAAGTTGCGTACTCACTCCAGTGCGTCTAATATTTGTCTACACCATCTCTTCCACAGTTTTGTGCCGATTAGTTTGTTACTGTTTCTGTTCTTTCTGAGAAATCCCCGGAGAGTGCCAGCGGATGTATACTCAGTGATGAAAATAATCTAGTGGGAAAATGGGTATTAGATTCGATGTTTTCATTGGGTCTCTCTGACAGAGAATAAGGATCGGCGTTTTTCTATAATAAAAGCCGTCTACTGTACAGTCGGAATGTCATTGAGTCACACTATTTGAGTTAGTCTAGTATTTGAGTTTAAAAATAGATAACTGACATACAATTAAACTAACGACCTACTTTAAATTCTTCCTCTTCTTCTTCATCTCTTATCCAGTAGCCTCCATAGCTTAGCAGGTTGTTATGTTCTATCCCCTTAAAATTCTTTAGTACCCTCTCTACCGCAGCTTTCGAATCGTTTTGCCGCAAAGACGAGTACATCTCTTTACTTATCTGGAGTAGATTGTTATTTCAGAGCGAGATATAACTTTTAATTCCTATAATTATACAGAGTTATACAGAGAGTTAAGATCTGAGATAGGGAAATGTGATAAACGTCAAACAGCCCCACAACTTACAGCTATTTCGTTCCAAACCACTTCCTTTCCCTCCTCCATATCTAGGGCAAGGTAACAAGCGTTCACTCCTTTGACCATGGTCTGAACTTGAGTGTCCCTTCTGTGCCACCTCCCATTCGGGGATATGTCCACATACTCATCATTTTCACTGTCCCCCTCCTCACTGCCGGAAAACTTTTCACCACTCATTGCTACAAAGGAGAGAAGGGTGTTGAGTTTTATTACAATTTGACCAGGGGCTTGTGGGTTGGTGTGGGGTTATTGAGTCAAGAATATTGACATGCTGAGAGGTAAAATTTCAAGTAAATTGGATCGCTGAGTGTGGGAACATTTGCGCGCGCGCAGGTTATACCGCGCAATAAAACTCAGTTGCGTGTCACCGCGCCATCCGTCTGTGTGCAGTGGAAGGAATACTGTACAGGAAAGGAAATGTGGGATTCATGCCAAGTGAAGAATGTACAAGACCGATATAAGACCGATAGAGCGGAGAGAGAAAGCGAGAAATAGACTGACTACTAAGATGGTGTAACGACGAACAACTAGAATGGGAGAATCAGAGAAAGCTAAAAACAAATAATTATCTATCATAAATTAAACATGGTCATAGTTCAACATCAGGTCCTCTTTAATTGTTTTAATTGCGGCTATGCGTCTAAAATAGATCATGATCAGAGAAAGAAAGTAAAGGAACATAAAATTGTGTATATAGTTAGGAACACTATTGGTGCGCGGTCGTGCCCACGGAAGGAGTGCTTGGATCATTTTGAAACCGGTTTTAAGTTAACTAATGCATATCCAAAAGTGTCTGTAGCTATTTGGGTGATGTTCTGACAATCCAATCACGAGTTATGACGAAAAAACAGTCAAAAAAGACGTTTTAAAGTGACAAAAAGGAGGATCTGAACACAGCCCTTATATGAAGGGTTGGGGCTATGAAACTTCTTGAGTGGACAGAGAATCGTCCAAATTTGCAGTGCCAACTTTGGAATAGTTTCTATCTTTTGTAGTTATCTAATTAGAGCCGTTCAAACATGTGAGACGATCTGCAAAAAGGGTGATTTGGTACTGTTTCCGTCCCATATTGCTTGCTCTCACCGCTTGTATGCTTTAATCTGCTCTCTAATTGGGTAAATCTCGTCAAGTGATCACTTCACAAGCAAAAATACCTAGTATTAGAGGCCCCTGCAGCATCGTCTCACATGTTTAAACAGCTCTAATTAGATAACTACAAAAGATAGAAACTATTCCAAAGTTGGCACTGCAAATTTGGACGATTCTCTGTCCACTCAAGAAGTTTCATAGCCCCAACCCTTCATATAAGGGCTGTGTTCAGATCCTCCTTTTTGTCACTTTAAAACGTCTTTTTTGACTGTTTTTTCGTCATAACTCGTGATTGGATTGTCAGAACATCACCCAAATAGCTACAGACACTTTTGGATATGCATTAGTTAACTTAAAACCGGTTTCAAGATGATCCAAGCACTCCTTCCGTGGGCACGACCGCGCACCAATAGTGTTCCTAACTAATACCGAATAAATATACTGCATATTTTTTGTCGATTGCCCTTGAAGTTTCTTGTTTTTTCAAACCCGGGGTGCGGGGAGAGAGGGTCAAGCAGGGCAAGAAGTTTCGTGAAAAAGAGCCCCTGTGACAACAGATGCAAAAAACGTCAGAATGATGTCTACATGACAACCCCAGCATCAGGAATAATTAGGAAGGCTAACAGGTGCAGTGGTAACTCCCACAGCCCTCTCCGATTAGAAACTAGGGTGGTCCATTGTGTGTTTGTGTGTTAGGATCAGTAGTTATTCCCAAGTCCCAACTGTAGATTATAAGGAAACGGAAAGAAACCATTCATCAATAAAGTCCAATACTTTTGCCAAATAGCTAACCCAGCATTTCATTGTTCAAGATTATCCGAATTTCGAAAAGTCCCCCGTTTTCGTCGTATATGTCATTTATGAATAACCCCAAAGTCTTAGTATAATTTATAAATCACAATTTAATTTGAAGTTTATGAATATTGAATCACAGTGACTCATTGTCCTAGTTATGATCTAACCCTTCTTTAAATTTGTGTGGGGCACGGGGAGACAGGGTCGAACAAGGCAACATTTTCCTAGTTTGTCGTGTTAGTCTGTGTTTTACAAAAGTATGATTCCTTTTGGGCAACACTAAATTTCGATAATTCAAAACGGTATTATTCCATACTTCCTTGGTCTGAGTTGTTTTCCCAAGTTGCAATTCTTCGGAGTCAAAGGGTCGAATATTTCTACTCAGTATTAAATTGCACTCACAGCTCAGTCAGATGTCGTCAAAGTGGGGTCTTGAGTAAATTCGGAGTCTCGCTGACTCTAAAAACACTCTGAATTTTACAATTATTCGTCTTATTAGATGTTCATTTTCTACACAGCTGTTATTATTTTCCAAATCCCTTGCACAGTTGAATGTTGTTGTTAAATGTTGCATAACTTGACACGAGTGTCTGTTGTTACCCTGGCTAAACCCAAGTTGTCAACGATAATGTTATGTCTTCGCCATGAACACGTGAAAAACATAAAGTCTAGAATGTCTTTATTAAAGACAACTATGAAGACACTTGGACTTGGGGGTTATTTCATATTACAAATTGAAACAACTTGTTTCCAAACAATTGTTTCGATCAAATAAATCGATCTCATCAGTTGATTCCACTTATTTTTAATTGTCTTACAAAAGACTGGCTGAAGGCCCGGTGAGGAGAGTCTTTAAAAACCAAAGCAAAGGGTCTACTTATGTGTGGGCTGTGCCACGTTAGGCCACTATCCGAAGTTTAGTACTAAGAGCAGCCTGTAGGATATACTTCAAGTAACGGATTTTATCAAACCCCCCCCCCCTCACAAACTGCTGAAGTGTAAAAACAGCTTTACTTCATTGGATTCATAAAATATTTCATGAAAGAATATGCTGCTTACCAACGTGTTGAATCTTTTTTCCCTATCTGCAGTTTCTGAAATTAAAAGGGGGTGAATAATGAATATATGGGGGCCATGTCATAAGTATCCTGTAGTACAAGATATCTATGATATGGCCCTTCATTCAGAGGAGAGAGAGAGATATATCGAATGAGAGAAATTAACAGAGAGAGAGAGAACAGTGTCTCATTATTATATTATTCAACAATGTCCATACTATTTATAAAACACAAAACACGAGAACCCTTTGTTCCTGTCCCAGACCCTTTTTGTTACAAGTGTGTGAGTTTCTTGCACGATATTGTTGGCAGTATAAGAGTATCTGTGAGGTGATTCTGTGGCTTGTAATACTTTGTATGTTGTACTTGGGTCTTGGGTCTTGTGTGTGACCGCTTCATATACGGATTCCCTCTCAGTCCAAGGATGATCATAATATTAATTACGAATCTAGAAAGGACAGATTTGTGTAGGTATCACCGTATTATATAGTCTGCAGTATGTCTATGTGATTTGAGTGGACGTATGATATACTGCAGTAGCATTATTAGCTGTACACCCATATTTGTTTGTTTTTCTTACCTCTTATTGCACACATTTTCAGTTTCGTTGTAACCGACATCTTGCAGTTATTGTGTATTCGCCATTAAATTATCTAGCTAATCTCAGTTTCATATATGTTTGTTATATTTTAAGAAAATTATTGCAATTTGTGAATGACAATTCTACATGGTTTTTACTTGTAGTCTGCAAATATCACTATTCTTGTCATTAGGATGACCCCAAGATGGTTTTGGACATTGATACTGAAAATTACACTGATAAAAGGTAATAAGAACTCTTGGACATTGGTGTTCTATAATAAAAACATTAGTGCCTCACGTGGTTCATTCCATGTTTTCTGCTTTCTTTTGCATGAGCTGTATAGTGTATTTATAAGATCAATACATGTACTAACTTCTACTACTACTACTACTACTACTACTTCAATGCATTTACTTGAATGCTAATACTCAATACTGAATACTAGCTAGTAACTACTACTGCATACTACTACTACTAACTACCCTACTGAACACATTCTAATCGAAATCTAACTCGTTACAGGTCTGGAGTTACACATGAACTGTGATGACATATTAGAACTTTACATTGACGGGGTCAAACAATCTCTCCCTGAGTCGGAGGCAAACCAATACGATACCCCTTCCACCGTCTCTATTGCTGACGACACATCAGTAATCGCTGCCCAGTGCTGGAACAAGTTAGGAGGTCCCAAAGGACTCATTGGCTCTCTTATCTGGCGAGATGGGTCGGAAGTGGTTACGAATGAGAAGTGGTGGTGTTCGAACAACAGCACAGCCTCCTGGACATCCATACACTTTGATGCAGAGGAGGAGAGCGGCTGGGGGCCTGCAACTGTCTACAGCAGGGCGAGAGAGAGTTTTAATGATCCAATATCTGTCAATGCTAGCTATATTTGGGCTTCGAGCGGAGCCATCGCCTACTGTAGGATCAACTTGCCCGACAAGTTCGAAGGTGAGTAAAGGGTGGGTGTTTTGGGGTGGGTATTTTGGTGTATAATAATTAGTTTGCAATGGCTACCATGCATCCTGAATACCAATGTCCCCTGTTTCAGCAGTGTACCGTCCTGTCCGTCGTCTAGTATGTTGCCTGCATGTTAGTACGTCAAAAACTTGAACAACGTAATGAAATTAACCAAGATATCTAGTGGGCTGGCGCCTGTGATTCAATCGCCGACCGATGGAATCAAACATCAAATGTTTAGATTTTAGAAGAGGGATAGTATCGGCTTCCTACTTAAAACTAAAAGTTCACAAAAACGACAAGGTTACACCTGTTACAACTTGAGTCTTGAAAGTTATGATCTGTAGGAAATTAAAAGGGGCATCAGTCTGGATTGTTGTCTTGTTGACGCGAGACGTCAGAGCCCAGAGGGTAAAGACTAAGGGCGATTCAAAAAGGACGTCCAGGGGTAGGGGAGAGGTAGCCAAATGACCAAAATTCTTGGATGTCCTTTTTGAATCGCCCCTAAACCGATTGCCATGCAGCAGTTGCCAGTTAACTGTTTCTATTTAGAGAAAAGGATAAATAGGTGAATTTGTGAGATTTAAAAATGCGTTTTGAACTTGGCATGCGCTATTATACACTGCGCTGTGGGCCACTGTAGAGTGTAGGAAAGAGTAAAGACTAATAAGTAATATAACATAAATTGTTAAATAATTTTTATTTTTCGTGACTCGTATCGCATTCAATTTCATCTCCTACTTTTGAAATGGTTGTAACGCGCGAAATAAATAACATTTTCGAAGGTATTTTGTTTTATGCGTTGCAGGCCTCAAATGCGCGCGTTATTACCGGTCGATCGCGCGGCTCAGCATCTCAAACTTAAAGTCCGTTTCAAGCGACTTGACCCGTTGGCATGCGCTGCAGACCCCAAGTGCGCGCGTTTTCCACGGCTTCTCTTTAAAGTGCGTTTCAAACGACTTGACCTGAGATTCCTGGAAATTCAGGATTTCCCCTTTGTAAATACACGCGCAATGCGCCAAATTCCAAGAATTACGGGTCAAGTCGCTTGAAACGGACTTTAATTAAAAATTTTGCTGCTGCACTGAACTTTTTTAAAATCAAATTTCAAAATTGAAAAGCGCTGCCTTATCCCGCGATGCGCGTGGCGCAGAACATCGGGGGCCAGCAACGTTTGCCAAATTTCAAAACAAAATTGAAAATTGGTCACATCTGCCAGTCAGGAAGGGTCAAAGCTCTGTGGATTTTTTCTCAGTTAAAGTCGGATTTCTTGAAACTGTCACCCCCCTGAAATAACAAAATTTGCCATATCTTCGGTTCCTGATAAGATAGAGACTTGAAATTTGGAGGTCTGGAAGAACTTAGCAAGATCTTCGTAACCTCCAAATTTCAAGTCTCTATCTCATCAGGAACCAGACTTATGGTCTTTTAAAGAAATTTGAAAACTCTAAAAAACGACAGTTATTTAAAATCAGACTATAAAGTCGGATTTTTTGAAACTGTCACCCCCCTAAAACAACAAAATTTGCCATATCTCCAGTTCCTGATAAGATAGAGACTTGAAATTTGGAGGTTCGGAAGAACTTAGCAAGATCTTCGTAACCTCCAAATTTCAAGTCTCTATCTCGTCAGGAACCGGATTTATGGTCATTTACGAAATTTGAAAATACCCAGGGGTGTGACAGTTTCAATTGGCATACGTTGCAGGCCCCTTATAATATAATATAAGGGGCCTGGAGGGAATACCGCGCTAGGGGGGAATACATAATCAATCATATCTCCGGTTCCAGATAAGGTACAGAAATCGTTTTGGTAGCGTTGGAAAGAGGAAGTAACAGCTTTCAATGCAACCGGTTTCAGGTCTCTATCTTATCAGGAACAGGAGATTAACCAAACTCCGCAAAATCGAGTGCGGTAAAATCAAAATTTGAATGAAATTTTAAAAAAGGTGTCCCTGCAAGAATCTGTGACGTCACTTTTTGAAAACAACCCATCTTTCAACGGCTATTGCTCACCTCCTTAATCCAATTAACTTCTCTCAAAACAGCAAGGTAGATAATCGTCAGATCTAACAACTGGTGAAAGAATCAAGTCAAACGGACTTCAGGAGCCAAAGTTATAAGCACCGCCGTTTTTTCGACCGCAAAGTTATCTTCGACCCAGCCGGGATCAGGCCAAACGCGCGCGCGGCATTCCCTCCAGTCCCCTCGTTGCGGGGGTGCGCGCATGAGGGGGCTGCAGCGCATTCCAACAGTTTCAAAAAATCCGACTTTAGTACTATTATTATTATTAAATCTGTTTACAATAACTAGAGTAAAGTCGGATTTTTTGAAGTTGTCACCCCCCTTCTCGTGCGCGGAATGTTTTTGCGCGTCACATCACATGTTAACGTGTGGTATGCGCGTCAAAATTGATAAATTTCACACGCGCGGTCATTTTGGGGTGACAACTTCAAAAAATCCGACTTTACCCGAGCTATGACAATGCGCAAAAAGGGGTGGCACGCGACTTTAACCACGTGGTGATCTAACCGCTCCTACTATCATACACATTGGGTTTTTGAAAAAACGGCGAGGCGGGTAAATCATTTATTGTAACGCGCGAATTTTCCCAAAAAAAGCGCTGCTTTTTTACGCCGCGCGGAACCTAAAATTACGCGCGCAGTGTAAAATTTTAAAATTCATTGAAAATTTTCTCGCGTTTTATGTCGCAAAAAAAAGTCGACGAAAAATTCCAAATTCGTGAATTATAAGAACTCCGGTTAGTTCTCATCTTGCCAATCCGTTTTCCGGGAACCCCTGGCCAAAGGACATTAAAATTCACATAGCGACCAAGTTTCATATCGATTGGATAAGATTTTGGGTGGCTACGGTGAAAAATATCGTATTTTTGGCATTTTTAACTTTCCCGACGCGATTTACGACCCTTAAACATTGAGTTACGGGAAATCGCTATCAATTAAATGAAGTTCAAACGATTCTCTTCCCCACAATTGCGTTAGTTTTTTTGATTTAGAGCCGTTTTCAGGGTCTTAGAAGCGTTTGAAAAATGTAGGTCTTTTTGTCGCAATGACGTCACCCCGTGACGTCACTGCTGTAAAGATCGGATCAAAAATCTGAGCCCGTACTTACATCCGCCTTGGTCCAAGGTACCCGTGTACAAATTTTTAGGGGTCTAGCTCAAAAACTGTGGGAGGAGTTTGAAAAACCAATTAACGGACAGACTGACTAACATTATGGGATTTATTATATGGATTTGACACTGTCAATATTGTCCTCCTATAGTACTATCGATTATCTATCAGAGACCGTTTCATTTACTCAATTCCATTTGATTGATAATAGCTGTTTGAAAAAAGTACCTTCGATGCACCTAGATTGCATGATTGTTGCAACTTGCATGATAAACTTACTCAGAGTAATAGAGATTGAAGCCTTCAATTTGAAGGTAGCACACAAAGTTAATACTTTTTACCCGATTCTTTGCACGCAGGAGGAATTGGCAATCTTTGGTGTGTGATGCCCACTTGGTTTAGGGTAGCATTCGCCATTCAATTCACTATTAAAACCTTGTCCAATAAACACAAGAACTATTAAAATTAGTGGGGCCTTTTTTGCTTTGGGTTTTCTTTAGTTAATTTGTTTATCTTCCTATTTTAGTGATGAAACCGCCAGATAGTCATCACTGGGGCGGTGTCACCGAAGATAGCTTGTTTCTAAACGATGGTTTGCTACGAGTGGCGGACCTCATCTCAATCCCCCCGGAGTTCTGCCACCCGGACACCCTCACCCAATCTGGGTGGAACGCTGAACTATCAACTGATGTCTCCCACGAGGAGCTGTCGAAACAAATCGAGAAAATGTACTGCTACAAGTCCAGCTCCTATCAACGTTTTCAAGACTATAGGCTGTGTGCTCTGAAGGCACTCTGGGAGTCAATAAAAACAGATGGAGATCTAGATACGACTGTATCTTCTACCTCGGCTACAGTCAAGAGTATGAACACAAACCCTCTACCCTTTACATCCCGTGTTTCCCTACTCCTCATCTTTCCTCTACTCGAGGCTCAGAGCAGTGCCAACCCGGAGCTCTGCAAGTCAACCTCTAAACTACTGGTTGATTGCCTGAAAGACTGCAAGCCACTCTCGCTGTCCACGGAACCTCAAGATTGTCTAGACGGACTGGAGAATCTTCTTTGCAAGTGGATAAATGATGGGAAGTTTGTCAAGTCAAATGAGGAGAAAGCATGCCTCGCTTCAACTCTTGTAACATTGGCTTGTGCAAGGTGAGAGAAATGTAGTTTTTATACTTGACAATATATAAACTGTATTACTCGTCTACTACTTCCGCTTACTTCATATAGTTTCTATTTCTGTACATTTTCTGGGGGGGGGCCGGCTGAAGTTTTTGAAGTTTGAAGTTTTCCACCCTACTTTTTGGTTTTTGAAGTTTTTGAAGTTGACTTCAAAACTTCAAAAACTTCAAAAACTCTAAAATATTTTTATAAGCTATCATGACTTTTATTAACACTTGTTTAGGTTATTTTTCACACTTAATACATATTGTGGCAAAGTTATCCGTCCTTGTCTGCCCTTTTTCTACCACAAATTAGGATATTTACAATGTTTCCTAGCCATGAAATCCATAGCACAGTTTGGTGTGAGAAATTCAAATTTTTTGGAAAAAAAGATATCATTTTCTTTCAAAAACTCAACAATGGCCTAGAAAATGCTTAGAAAGTGTTTAAAAATTATAAAGTAAGTTTTCAAAATTTTTGGGCCACACCCTGACCCTGAAATTTTAGCCAGTTTCGCAAATGTTTGTATGAAGGGAGTATGGACAAAAATATGGACGAAAAAATCATCAGCGGCCTCGAGTTAGTGGGGGTACGTGCCAAAATGAAGTCTTCACCTCATCTAATTCGAGAGATAATGGGATATTTACATAATTTTGTGTATGCGCATGACTGTTTTTTGGCTACACCGGTTTTAATGGTTTATTTATGTCTATAGGATTTTTAAAGGGGTGTATCTTGTTCGGAATATGCAAGTTTATATAAGAGTTATGAAGCAACATAGGGCCTATCTCCAACGGTTTAGGAGATATGAGTTTTTGAAGTTTTTGAAGTTTTTGAAGTTTTCCACCCTAAGTTTCTCTTTGAAGTTTTTGAAGTTGACTTCAAAAACTTCAAAAACTTCAGCCGGCCCCCCCCCATTTTCTATCCATAAACTACACCAACACTCTCTACACACAACTGTTCCCAGGGGTTCCGTTCGAATGTTAGTGTCAACAATCCACACCATACAAAAGCTGCAGTGTACCAATCTAGATGTATCCAGGATGTTGTGTGAGCTACTTGACACAAGTGGAGGTCCAGGGGTCCCAACCTCCCTTAGTGGGTCCCTTCACCAACTGTGCTGGGATCACACTGATATTGTATCCGTACCATCCGACATCAACAAGGAAACAAACAACTGTGAGTCACACATACTACTGGTATAGAAGTAGTGCTCCATCATTATCATAGTTTTGTCGCTAGCGTAGAAACGTCTTAATACAGAAGTTTTCTTAGATCAAGACTATGAAAGCTAGAAATAGATCGCCACAATACAGATAACAATCTTTATTTCACTGCCACAATGACACTCAAATCCTCCCTTACAGCGAAAGAGGTGCCAAGGAGTTTGGGAACAGATGGTCGGTACATCTACATGACCGGTTTTACCGGGGCGGGTCTAGCTCGAATTGGAACTGGTCGAATGGGTAGTTTGAGGGGTATAGTCTACTCTAGGAATGTACATATGGAACAGGGCTGGGTCACGTACGCTAATGATAAACTTATATTCCGAACTGCTAATGCTGATAGTAAAAACACTGGTCCATTCTGTCAGCGACTCAATAAAGACACACTAAAGGTTTGTAAAATAGTGGGTTCTTTGAAAATCTGGTCCATTCCTTCAGCGTGACTCTCTTCTACGATAGATTGTGCAGCCCCGTTGATGACCCCGATCTACCGGGCCCCGATTTACCGAACAAAACCCTTTCCCCGAGTATCCCGGTAAATCGGGGTCCGACTTGGTAATGAAATTACCCCTCCGCGTTATAATGGCTCATATGCAATATAATAACAGTGGTGAATTCGTAATCAAGGTCCGACTGTATATCAAAAAGTAAGTTCAATGCTCCCCCAGGTCGAAGAAGACATTATGTTGGTGCTACCCGGAGTGAACACTGCCAGCAGTGCTAACAACACTACAACAACCACCACCCTCTCCCTGACCAGTGATGGTCACTATATCTACTGGGTCACATGTTCCTCGGTCGTGGTCAAGTCTGGCTCCTCCAAGTCCAGTAAATCCCTGACAATCTTTGTGGATGTGCTAGACTTCCAGGAGGGGGAGGATGGCAAGACACAGTTGGTTCCGGTAAAAGATCGCATTGCACTACAGAGGAAGGATGTGGATGTAAGTCCAGGGAGAGATATTGTCATGTTGATGATCCTCCTAGATTAAATGTTCTATAAATTAGGAAAATTAGCTCTTAGTTCAGAATGATGATGAATGATTGTTTAACATTAATCTAATCCTGTGTTACAAATCAACTAATCTCCCCACTCCCCAGGTTGGAAGGACTCTAACCGAGGCTCTGATAGAGAAGCTCCGACCCGCCAGGTCCAGTGCCGCTGCTAACATGACTTTAGAGGCGATCCAACTAATCGCTATCTCCGCTAAAGATGATAATAGTACGTGACCCGCCTCGACACCCTGTTTTATTTCCCCGCCTCGTTACCCTGTTATATTTCCCCGCGTTACTTCCCTGGTCATCTAATCCATCTTTAGTATCCCTTTCTTACTCTCTTGTATCCATTCTAATACTCCCACTATCTAGTATCACCCTTCCTATCACACGATTCCCGATATCTCCAAAGCCCCCCCCCCCCTACTCCCTAGGTCAGACGAGTTGCGGGTTGACCCTGAAGGTACTCCGCAAGACGCCCATGTATACCTGTGGGAGCCACCTTGTCATGGTAGTCCCCAGTACGGCCAGAGCAGGACAGCCCTCGGCCTTCTTTGTACCAAACCTTTCAGTACCTGGGCCATCAACTAAAGGTATGTTCACACTCGGGGTAGGAGAGAGATTGATTAATATTTTGGGGCGGGTATGTGATATCATATCACTTGCTCGCCCCAACCATCACTGGTATGGTTTATGTTTCTCTCTCCAATAACAATTATAAACCACACTGTAGATGCCCCCGGAATTGCTACAAGCCTGTGTTTCTCCCTGTCTGATGGCATGCTGGATCAGAAAGTTGACCTGACCGACGCACCAGGTTGTGCTCTTGCTAAGGGATCATCACTTAGCAGCATGGGTGAGTCGCAGACACAATTAATTAAATCTCAGCACTTTTTGATGGGCTGGGGTTTTTAGAATATACGTCCTCTCTTTAACCCACTCAACACAACCCGCTCAACACTACAGGTGCATGTTATGACGTTGAGAGTAACTGTATCTGGACGTGTAGCGATGAGTGGGTGGAACAATGGGGCAACCCAGGCAACATGGCACCCCACCACATTGCCCGGCGTCTTGGCAGTGTGCCATCTCCTGATCCGGAACACCCTGTAACCATGGAGACGGCAGTTACAATCCTCCTCCACCACTTGGGTAGCTCATGTTGCCACCAGGACGTCAGCTCCTCCGCAGACCAGAGGATACCTGATGTCACTGAGACTTATCTTAACCAGTTGTCTGATATCCTGAAGAGTGTGAGGGGTAACTCACAGCAGTTGAGATGTGTGTTGATACTGTTGAACCGGAGTATGCAGAGTGTGGGAGAGGAGATAAATCTGGGAGGGAGTATTGGGAGGATCAGGCAACAGGTATCATGAATCATCATAGTCTCTATATCTCTCTCTAAATCATGTCTCTAGATCTGTGGTAGATTTTATCACCCCCATGATACTTCTTGATATATTATTGACCATTGATCATCCTCTCATTACCCAAATATTGCTGTGAACCATTATCCCAATCCTAATCCCCATGTCAGGTTTGGGAGATTCTATCAGGAGAAGATAACGAATCCATCCTCCACCGGGCCAGTAAGGTGCTGAGTGAGAGTTTTGAGTTGTTCTACAGTACTCAGGAGTCCCAACACGCCATAGTGGTGGAGCTGATCAAAGCCAAGAATCCTGGCTATCAGATCCTCCAAACGAGTGTCTTCGGACACATTTCATCTGTGTTGGATGGTAACTTGGCAGTCGAGAGAAGTCCATGGTGCCAGATGGATTTAGTGAGTACGATATTTAAGGCAGTGGTGGAGGAGAGCTGTACACTGATCATGTCTACTGTTACACTGTCCAATGAGAAGTACAAGGAACTCGTCTCACAGATGCCGGTAAGAGGGGGTACTGATGGGGTACTGATGGGGTGCTGGTGGGGTGCTGGTACTGGTGGGGATCCCACTGTGGGGTGTTGGGAATTGGAATACTGTTGGGGTACTGGTGGGGGTACTGATGAGGTTCTTTTTAATAGTAAAAGGTAGGCAGGGGCCTCAAGCGGATGTTTAATCACTATGTTTCTAATACAGTCCTGTTTCAGAGGAAAAGTGCCTGCGTATCTCTGCTTGGTAGTATCCAGTCCCATTTATTCCGTCACACCCTGGCCGATATAGAAAATAAGGACACCACTGCGTATCTCTTCAAATACGTATCATTCGCTCTTCAACAGAGTAAAAAGGTATGTATTTGCATCCCTAAATTGTGGGCTGGTGACTACTGACTAGCTCATCGGACTGTTCAATTCCTTTATCTCTCTTCCACGTTCTCTCTCTCTCCCTCCCTCATTATCCCTCTCCCTATACTACTAGGTGTTTGAGAGCGTTCTGGCGGTGTGTTCTGGTCTTGACGAGTTGGAGACAGCTCAGATAGAGTTCCGATTGAGCACCCTGGAGCGTTTGGTAAAGAGCAGTGTACTAGGGATCATAGTGCCATCGATGCTATGTCTACTGTGTGAAAAGAGGCTACATTCTCTTCACTTTAGCGAGACTTTACTCCAGGTATTGAGAGTTACAATTTAATGAGACTCAACTTCTGAGGGCCCTCAAGGGTATTAATTTAGTGAGACTCTACACTGTCTACCTTGTGAGATGGGACATGAGTGTGTCACTACACTGTCTACCTTGTGAGATGGGACATGAGTGTGTGTCACTTAGAATGTGTAACTCCGCAATAACTCTTCTTGGAATTGTAACAACTAAAAAGATGTGTTCAAACTTCTTGGAATAGTTAGAAACT